>JAEIHY010000056.1:0-14867 GCA_018904565.1 Drosophila tsacasi
AAACGGAGCCCCTTCAACAGTGTTAGATTTCATGTCATTGCTCCTTTTTGATGCCAATTGACGGTTACATTTCGATAAAGTATAAAAAATGAAGTATTTTACCCTGTTTTATTGCTTTTGTAACAATAACTCACACGCAAAAACGAACCCGTGGTCTAGAGTGTACACTTTGTCACCTAAATCTTCATAAAGGACAGACAATTTATGAAATGCTTCGGGTTGTCTGTCCCCCCAATCTGCGTAATGTTTCTTGTAATTTTTTTGGTTATCTTTTGAAGTGGGAGTTTTTGGTTAGCCATAAGCCACAATTTACATGAATTTTTAGGAGGATTTAAAAATTCCCCAGCATATATGTATCTTGGGGAGCAAACACACACAACCGAAGAAGCTTATGCATGCACACAAATTCTGACATTTTAATGGTCTGGGCTTAAAAGTGATGATAACGGTTAAGCAGGACTGGTATTTGCATTAGCACCCTCTCACTCTTCCCTTGCTCCACAGCGGCCATAAACGTGACAACGTATTTAATTAGAGAGCACAGCCCTTACCCATCCACAAATTGATTGGTCTGCCACGTGCAGGAAGGGCGTTGACATCTCTCTTGTGGCTCGCGCCGCCAAAGGCAGACTACAGGTCTATCCTGAATCCCCACCCGCCAATCAGCAGACACGCAATCGAGGAATAAAAGTTGTAAAATTCGACGCCAAAAGCTATAAATGATGAAACCATTTGATTGATGAGATGGTGCAATTAGGGCAGACTAAGGCCAAGCCGCTAACCAGGTAAGCCGTCCCAACAAATTTTCAAAACAATTATATTCGGATAAACCTTAGAGTTCGTTCTTCTCGACTTGCACACGCTTCAAATATTCTTTAGATTAGAAAACAGCTTAGCAAGTTTCTAAAGAGTGATTTTAATAATACAAAAGTTTTGCCTATAAAAGAGATAAATAAGCTGCCGAGTATTATTTAGCGCACCACAAACAAACAAAAATCAAGAAATAATAACTTGATACAATTTATAATTTCTTTCCCCCAAAGCATAAGACTAAAAATCTCATCTTCACATAGAAAATCCGCCATTGCATTATTATTAGATACACAAGTACGGAAACTAAGTGATAAGAATTATCTTAGTCTATTTTCCCAGTCCGACCTTGTTGAAAAGTTTATCCTTGACGATCTGGGCCATCAGGCCGTGTATCAGTTCAATGGTTGAGCGGCTGCAGTCTCGCGTGGCCTTCGAAAGCTTGTCCTCGGAGCGCTTCTCATTCACATCGGTACCTGTGGAGAGCAAGACTGATTATTAACAAGAAGGATTCATGGATTGTCCTTGTTCATGTACCGCGACCTAAAAAGTTCTCACTCTGCTCGAGCTTTTCGGAGAGGTCCATGATCTGGCCAGTGGTGTACTCTGTGTTTGTCAGCAGCCCCGAGCTGCCCAATGTGTTCACCCAGTACTTATTCCACAGGGAGTCGAGCAGCTTGCGGTCGAGGGCCGACTTGAAGTAGCTAATGTCCAGCGGATAGTACTGCTTGCAATGGACTCCGAAATCCTCGATTTTGTTTAGTGGGATGGTCTGGTACTCCGACGGCTCCTCGTTTGGTGGCTTGTAGCCCTTCGGATATGTGCGGAAAGCGCCAAGGCAGACCTTGCCAGCGGAAACAGTGCGCACCGGATCCACCACAATGGCCACAAATGGCTCCTGGTAGGTCTGATTTAACATCTGTGTCGACACATCGATGCCGGACAGCCAACAGCCATAGCCGGGATGGCTGTGGTACCATCCGACGGCATGCTCCATGCGACCCACCTCCTTGGCGGCCTCCATGTAGGCGGTCATGTACTCATAAGCCTGGGCCTGGGCATTGACGCGGGTTTCGGTTCCCTCCACCGGCAGAGCGAATGCGTCCATTACAATCTGTAAGGCATTAACTTGAGCATCGGCTCTCGTCTCATCTCTAACCTCTTTCTTTCCCTCACCATTGTGTTGTCCTCCACCTTGCCCAGCATTAGGCCCATCACCTCAAGGGTGCCACCTGAACGGGCGTGCATGACCATTTTGAGTAGCGCTAGGGCCGAGATCTTAATGTCTTTGAAGAAGTGTGGATCCTTCTCCCACGGCTTGGCGTCTATGATCTGGCGCTGCTGCTCTGCGTCATATCGGAAAATCTCGTCACAGCTGGGCAGAGTCTGGATGTTGTTCTCCAGTTCCCAGGTCTTTTGGGCGGCGTCCGAGTCCATTGCTTGTGTAGTTTTTCCAATATTTGCTGATTTTTTGCGAATTTAGTTTTTGTTCCGGCTTTTGTTGCAAACAGTGTGACCGCAAGCTCACTGATAAAGAATACCATCTAGGCAAGAGTGCCGTATTTGACATATGGTCATATTACATTTACAAATTATGTAGGTATTATAATAATTAGTAACTGCAAGATAAAAACAACTAGCAGCAACAAGCTTGTTAATACAATAACATTTTAGTGATACATATATGTATATAATTTTGGGATATAACTAAATATTTCTTTATAATTTTTTTACTGTATAAATTAAATAATTTCAAAATCTGATTGCCATTAATCTCTGGCGTAGTTTCGTGTTAGTCAATTAACACTGCACTCCGCCAGGTGTTTTGCAACACTGAAGCGGCTGTCAATGCCAGGGTTACATTAAACGAACTCGGCCTGCTAAAAATAAATTTTGTGAATCTAATTTATATATATACTATATACTAGTGAATCTAATTATCAAAAAATCAGTTAACTGACTGATCAGTGATATCGCACATCGATGCGCAAAAGTGCATAAACCATTCGATAAAAAAAAAAAAACAAGTTGACAGCTCTGCTCGCTTCGAAATTTGAATGTAACGCCTGCTGTGGCGCCCTGAACACAAGTTGGCATGCCGGACTTGCGCGTCCATTGCAAAAAAAATTCCTGCACAGAAAAAGATATCGGGACGCTTGTCATTAGGGCCGAATTCAAGTAATTTCGTTGAAGGTGTAACACAAATCAGTGAAAAGTTGGTAGAATAAGTGATTTTGCTGTTGCGATCTGAGTTGACGGCTAAACTTCTTGGCCGCCAAGGCTTCTTTTTCGCTTTTCGGTTTTTCGCTTTCCCCGCACCCAAGCCGCGGTTGCTGCGCCGCTCACACTCCGCCGGCCGCTGGAAAAATGTCTCTGAATGGCGCTCAGATGCGCTACGTGGACGAGAACGGCGAGGAGGTGTTGGTGCCGGCCAAGGGACGCACCTTCCAGATCGGCTCCTACTTCAGCTGCGACGTGATCCTGGAACCGCAAGCGGAGCGCCTGATTTGCGAGATTACTTGCGACGCCTTCGGCAGGGTGAGTATAAATGTCTTAGAATTTGGGAATGAGCCGCCTAGAATGCTGGGTTCTTGTATCCTCTAGGTGACCCTTCTCAACCAATCCAACAAGGAAACTGCCATCCACTTGAATGACAAACTAATCCACGGCCAGCGCAGTCATCCGTTGTTGCACGGCAACCGGATCACAATTCTGGACAGGGTCTACACCTGGGAGTCCCATAAGATGCCCGGGTCAGAGGATGTGGCGAGCACACCGGAACGCCTGCCGCCTGTAGAGCAGGCGCCGAACTCCTGCCCCTCGTTGAAGGTGAGTGGCGACGACACTACTCTCTACCAGCTAGTACAGTTTCTTGAGACCAATACGACGTCTTTCCTATTTCTGTTTGCCTTTGCAGTCCCATCGTCCGCAGATCGACAAGCGTCTGACAGTGCACAAGTAAGTAAAGCAGCGCAGGCAATCAGCGGCGGTCTGACGCCTGCTGGGCCAGGTAGCAGCCGCCAACCCCTAAAATGGCTTGAGCACGCTCGACCCACAACAACTACAACAATAGGAAAAATAACACATTTTCGGCATGTGTCCTGAATTGCCTGTTAATTGTCATCATGCAACTCTGTTTTTCGTGCATTCCTTTTAGCTTTCACTACAGCATCAACTCGGATGAAGAGGGCAACACCTCGATAGAGTCGCGGGACCAAAGCGAAGCTCACTTGGAAGAACAGGAGAGCTTGAATTACTCGACTCCACCAAGCACGGAGGTGTCATCGTGTGAGACACCCAAAGTCGATTTGGTTGAGGCTACCCAGAACAAGGAAAACACCGCCACACCGACGGCCAGCCACCAGCAGTTGTTGCAGCTCTGCGCTCTCTCGGACGTGGTCATTACATCCTACTCGCCGCGCGAGACTGGCGTCAAGGTTGAGAAGTCCTTCACCTGCGTCCGCAAGCCGACTAAAATTTGTAAACAGGCTGCGGCGGCGGCGGCGTCTGTGACCATGTCCACGCCGAAGAGTGTGTACAGCACCCCGAAGGGGGGAGTGCTGTCCGAGTTGAACGACGACAGCTGCAGCCGCGATCTGTTGGACTTCAGCACACCTTCCACATCGAAGAAGACCAAGCGGCAGTCCTCCATGTATCTGATCGACCTGACCACGCCCTCGAAGCTGCGACCCTCCTCCAAACCCACCCCAATTAGCGTGGACAGCACGGACGAGTCGTCGGATGGCTCGCCCCTCGTCATTGACATAACAAAGTCGGCCACGCCGCCCACTCCAGGCCGCTCACATCTGGCCATGACACCACGGCGACCAGCCGATGCCGTCGCCGCCACGCCCACGCGCACACCGCAGTCCCTGATGAAACGGGCGCTGCTGACCAGCACCAAAAAGAACCAGATCGCTGCCAACCAAATGAATAGAACACCCGTGGCCACCCCAAGCAGACCATCGCCGCGTCCCCGGACCCTGCCGCGCATGCCCTTCGTTACACTGCCTACGCCCGAGCAAAAGGAAGCGAGGCACGCAGCTTTCTTCGCAAAGAAGAAACAGACGCCCAAAAGCATCCCTCAGAAGCGGCAATCCCTTCACCTTGGAACGCCAAGAGATAACAAGCTTTCCCAGGCAAGAAAGTCGCTGGCGGCTGCCAAGCGCAGTCCCACCGTGGACTTGAGAACCAAGCTCAAAGCGAAGGCCCGACGGACGCTCAACTCTCCCAAGAGCAACTCCCAACAGTCTGCAGCATCTCCAACCACGAGAACAACTTGGAATGTGTCACATGCCAAATGTTCCACTCCGGAGAAAGGGGACGACTCGACGACTGACGATCTGAGTCGCACATTCACAATAATGAACGAAAGCGGGGACCCGGTTGAAGAAGCTTCTGAACCAGGAATCATATCTGCCCTTGTCACTGGAGAAATGAACAATAGTGTTGCTTCCAAGATTCCGGAGACTACTCCACCGCCAGCAGAGATAAGAGAAGATCCGTGCGTAGAGGACCAGGCCTCAGAGAATCCTGGAATTGAGCTACCACCTGCTGTGGAAAAGGTAAACTCTCCAAACAAAGATGACGCCGAACTTTGCGAAAATGGAAAGCGATCTTTTGTGGCACTATGCCAAGAACCAGACTATGTAGGAAAGGAAAGCACTGTTCAAGCCATCGAAAAGGTAGACAACATCATTGAAGACAGTATTTGTGAAGAGGTTCACGCAAACATTCCCCAGCAACTAGCGCATGATGATGGTAAGAAAGGATTAATCTCTTCCTGCTGTCTTATTCAAAATATACAAATATATTTCTTAAATATCACAGACAAGCCTTCGAAAGTAACTGATATTTGCGAGGAAGAGTCACCAGATATGAAGTCTTCTGATGCTTTTGCAGAAGGTAAGTAAACGAAACATAAAAATGAAATAGTAACACCAAGTTGAAATCTTTACCAGGAGCAGAGAACAAGGAACCAAAGTCACGCATAGAAACTCCCATGATTCGACAGAGCTTGCGACGAATCTCGGCGGAGGGCAGCAAAAAGGAGGGCACACGAAGAGCGTCCTGTTCGGCGTTGGCGGATGCCCAGGAAGTCAGCGGTACGCCGCGTCGGAAGCGTCGACTCTCTGAGCAAATGTGCACACCAACCAGACAGTCGAAGCGTCTGCTGATGAACACGCCCAAGGCCACGCTTCAAGTGGATGACTCCATAGGGGATATGGGAGTGATTGTGGAGGAAGATGATGGTAAGATTTAATAATATAAACACTTACTTAAACTTAACATTTTCTGAGGCACTTGGACTCATTTACCTTACTCTAAACTATTCGTAGCTAATCCCAATTCCAATCCTTTGGTTACAGACGAAAAACCTTCCGTTGTTGAGGACGAGAATTATGGCAAGGAGCTGCCGTGTGAAGAGCCGGACAATGTTGACTATCACGGTCTGCGGGATCTCCTGAAGACGCCCAAAAATTGTAGCACACCTCGCTTCAAGGGACTGCGTGAAATGATGCGCACTCCCAAGGTTCCCGCTTCTCCCATTTTTGGCAATATTGAAGAGTTGCTGGATAACTCTCTCTCTGAAGGCAGCACACCCCCTCAGAACAAGACCGGCAGGAGCAGCATCACAGTGGCTCGCGTCGCAGTAGATAGCAGCAAGGCATTAGAGCGAGTTTTAAAGACTCCCAGCGCCAGGAATATCATGGTGCCCAACGAGCCACCAAGTGCCGTCTTAAAGTCCCGTGGGAATTCCTTGGCGACGACCACCGAATACGATCTGGACATGACAGACACCACACTGCACCTGGACCAGATTTTTGATGATGTGCCGAGCACATCAGATGTAAATGTGACCACGGTTAGCACAGCATCGGGACTGGAACCCCTGAAAGAAAAGACACCAATGAGTGTCTGCAAATCGGAAGCCACTGGCGTAGCTTCCCTTAAGAACGAACCCCTCACTAGCACTACTTACAAGACTGCCATGCAGGCCGATCTTGAGCTGAGCACCTTTACCGAGGAGGGAGAAGAGGCCTCTAGGCCGAGCTCTCTGAGCTCAAACGAAATGAGCGGCATGCAGTTGTTGGATCAGACCTCGGACTCCATATTCTCCGAGCCGTTAATAGTGTCGGGCGTGGAATCATGCAACGTCACTGTGGATGAGACGAGGGCGTTGACCAGACAGACCACCACCGCCTATCAACCGCCGGAAATCAACGATGTCGACACAGACTCAAACGTGGGACTGACCGAGCCTCTCGTACTGAGCGACGACGATGACGTCGAGGCTGAGGAGGTGGAGGATTCAAGAGTGACTCCCAAGAAATCAATAGCTTCCAAGGAGGTTTCTATAGCCTATCAACTCGAAGAATCTATTGCATCGAGGGATATCACACTAAACCAGTCTAAAGGCAAGCAATCTGTTGGTGAGACATCAGGTAAAGGCAGAACCATAGGCAGAGAGAATGATTCATTGATTGAAGAGGTCTCGCTGATCGAAGTTAACGAAAGCTTAGCAGACGAAAGCATTAACAAAGATGACAAATCCTTGATAATCGAGCTAGACAGTGCCAGCGACACGGATGCAGAACCTACAAGAGATGAATCCGGAGCCGTCGAGTTGACCATTGTAGAGTCTGAGGTCTTTCCTTTGGACTCAACACAACAGGAAGAGGTTTCAACTAGCTTTCTGGGTCTGGTCGAGTCTGGGTATGAAGATGCCGAATTAGTAGCCGAAGTTCTAACTCAATCTTCGGATCTACAAGTAATTGATTCTTCCGAAGAAGTGTTAGAGAAAACTGGAAAAGGAAATGATGTATCCGTAGCTGAAGACCCCGAAACTCTTCCTTCCGATGCAAATAGTTCCATCACAGTGCATGAGAAGCTTTCAACTACCAATTCTGAGTCCACAATAACTGAAAAATATTCAACTTGTGAAGCTGCTGAATATCAGTCAATGAGCCATAAATTAGCTACCAAAAGGCTGGCAGAAGGAAACCCAAATGGAGATGATGTCTCCATATCCGTGAGCACAGAAACAGACGCTCTCGATTCAACAGCAGATAACGATATTGTTTTAGAGGAGGAGATTTCGACAAACATTGACCAGAATCCTACCACTTCCGAGGAAGATAAGTCAGTAACCAACGCTATAGCTCCTAAAGAACTGGCAGAAGACAAGATAACTGAAGATGATGGAAAAGAAAATGATGTCGCCGTCGAAATTCTTCCCTTTGATTTAACAGCAGATAATTCAGTCGTGGACGAGGAGTTCTTAACCAACGTTGACCAGAAACCTATTGATGCAGACTTGAGAATTACTACAAGCGAATTAGATCCAAACAAATTAGATGCAAATCCAACAAAAGAAGATCTTTCACTAATTGACGCAGGAAATATGATAACTAGTGATGATACAAAAGAAACAGCTGCAGCTGTGGACTCCGATATTTCCCCTCTCGATTCAACAGCAGATAGTCTTGCCATTCATATCAATCCGCAGGCGGAGTCTTTAACAAACGTTGACCAAAAACCAACCGATTTAAAGTCCTCAATTACTGACGAAGATTTACCGGGCAAAAGCGCAGAATCACCAATCGACATTTCACCTGCAATTGCAATAACTGCTAAAATGGCTGGAGAATCACTTGGCCAAGACGCTGAGAACAACAAAATTGAAAGAATTTCTACCGTAACCAAGCCAGAAGGTGGCGAAGCTTCGGTCCTCAAGGAACCGAAGTCAGACGCTGAACCACCTACATCCGAGGCGCCCTTAGTTAAAGCGGCAACAAGTGATGATACAGCTGGGAAACCCAAGGCTCTGTCAGAACAAACTACGTTAGAGCTACCTATTGGGGATGGCATTGAAATCCAGAAAGGGGATATTGAGGAATTGCCTATTGCACCTACAGATGGAGTTGCGTCCGAGACATCAACACCTTACATCCATGAAGTGGAAGTTGGGCCTCCTGCGGACGAATCCACTCCAGAAGCTTTGGTTATTCCTAGTCCAAGTCCAGCTAATATTCAGGTTGATGAAACAGCTGTACAGGATACAGCTGAAGTCCATAAAAACTCTTTAATACCTATGATTGATGAAAACATTAAGGATGATGATAGAGCTGAGACTGGAATCATCGAAGACGTGAATCCATGTGCCGAGCAAAAGATTAATGGTGATGAATCTAAGATTCTTGTTACTGATGAGACTTCAAAACAAAACGCAGCGGAGAAGAGAGACATTACCTCCATAGTTGAAGCAGAATTGTCAACAATTGAATCAGCTCCCGTCACAGCTGATAAAAAGAGTCCTTTACAAGAAGTGGATCTACCCAAAGATTCCAATGCAGCAGAAATAAAAGCTTGCGATCCGATGGAGAGGAATGTAGCAACGATTAGCGACTTTGCTGTTACAGAGAAAAATGAAGACGAGGTGAATGTTAACAATACGAGTGTTGGTAAAGACAATTCCAATTCGTTGGAAACAACCCAAAATAAGAGCTGCGCTCAGGAACCAGTCTCTCCCAAAGTCGGCCCTCCATCAGATGATATGGCTGACGAGGAAAATTCGCTGAATACAAGCTCTATAATAATGGAATCCTTCACTGAGCAGCCAAAGCCCGACAGCACGGAACAAAAGCAACTTTATTCACCTAAAAATGCGACTATTCAAAGCGAATCTGAGGATAAATCGAGGTTAGTTGAGGATGTTGTAGAACTAAAAACTAAATCTTTTGTAAATGATCCAAAAGTGGTGGCAGACAGCGAAGAAATGAGTGTCCAACAAGTTGAATTTAAAGCAATAGAAGAGTCTTCAGGCCGTCTCATAAAACCTAATGAAGTTGAAGAAACTTCTTTGGATACTTATAAAGTTATTGATACTTCTAAGGAGTCTCTTAAGGAACAGATTTGCCTGATAATTCCATCCCTATCACAGAGGCCTGATAATTCCATATTTATCACAGAGGCACCCAATAATAGCACAGCTGTCGATGGAGCCCAAGAAGCATCGGCAACTCAAGAGCCTTCAATAGCAATGATTAACGAAGAAGCAACAGTGATGTCCGAAGCTAAGACCGTTTGTGACTACGAATCTTCACACGATTCTGAATCAGGCAAAGACGAACCTCAACATTCTGAATCAACTCCTACCGACGCAGCTTCCGGAGGCAAAGCCCGGGACCGGACTGCAACTAAGGAGGCAGTGCAAGACATTGCCTTAGCATCCCCAAAGACAAAAGTGGCGGATAGAGGTGTCAACTCCCTTTCTGAATTGAACAATGTATTGTTTGAGGAGACGGCCGTAAAAAATACCTCTGTAACAGAAAATGAAGTAATGTCAGAAGAACTGGCTGAAGGAACTTCCCATGAACATCATATTAATGCAGTCAAAAAAGTTTATGATGTCATTGATTTGAGTGATGATTCCGAATCAAATCCAGTTGAAGAAGGTCATGGCCCTGCTCCGATGCCTGCCTCCGAAGCAAATGTTTCACTCCCAATTGAAGAACCCCCAACAACTGAGGATCCTGCGGAAATGAAGCTTGAAAATGTCCCCGAAGAAGTCTATACAATTGCAGAAGATCACAAGACAGCCAAAGAAATTGCTGATATCATTGATTTGAGCGATGATTCTGACTCAAATCCAGTTGAAGAAGATCACAGCCCAGGCCTTGTGCCTGCTTCCGAAGAAGACGCTTCGGTCCCAATTGAAGAAATCCTACCAACTGAGGTTTCCAGGAAATCAAACGTTAAAAATATCCCTAAAGAAGTCACTCCAATGGCAGAAAATCTCAACACACTTAATGAGCCTTCTGCCTCAATTATAGAAACAAATCAAGAGGCCAGTGATGGACAAGTTGAAGACGTTTCTGATGAACTTCAGAATGGTGCACGTGCGGCGACTGTTACTAATCAAGAACAACAAGAAAAAACACCACAGGCTTCAGAGAAGATACGTTTTGTGAAGGTGGATAAAGCGGAAACAATAGCAGAATCGGTCGCAGACGTTGAGCAAGATGAAAAATCACAGCACAAGTCAAATATTGAAGGTTTTGCTGATGAAGAGTCACCTTCTAAAGAGAAAGACGGACAAGTTTCCAGCTCTGTTGAGATCGATTTCAAGCAAGTACAGAATGTTGAAGCATCCAAGGTGGAGGACTCTAACTCAAAAAATATACAAAACGATAAGCTAGCGACGCGTATTACTTCCAGTTCGAAACCAGAAACGTCTGAAAAATTCAAGGAGACAAGTCCAGAACCCTCAGTATCCAGTCCAGAACCCTTAGTATCGATTCATTCAACGATGAAGGCAGTGCACAGGGCTCGCAAGCCTAGTCGTACCGAAGATGAGCCCAGCGCTAAAGAAGAATTAAAACCAGCTAAACGAGCGACCAAAAAGGGATCAGCATCTGTGGAGACACCTGCAGAAGAAGCTTTGGCAAAGCCAAGCCGACGCACACGAAAACCATCTGCAGAGGTAGAGGAGCCAAAGTCGAATGATTTCCATGAAAAACCAAAGAGAAGAGTCATTCGTAAGGCTTCTGCTGAAGTGGAACCCATGACGCATATTCAAGATAAGAAGCAGGAAACTAATGAGGAAGATGTCCTGAAGGTCATTCCCGAAGAGGCACATTCTTCCAGAGCCAAACAAGAGAATGAGCCACAAAAGGAAGCAGAATCTGATCAAAAGCAGGAGGAAGATGTGCTGGAAAAGCCGAAGCGACGCGGGCGAAAACCATACGCGGAGGTCAAGTCAGCAGACATCACAGAGAAACCTAAAAGACGAGGACGTAAGCCATCAGCTGAGGTTCCTGATCCTGATCCCAATCCCATGGTGCACATCGAAAAGGAAAAGGAAATTGAAGAGGAACCTGAGGAGGAAGAACAGGCGCATTCTTCAAAAATAAACAAACAACATGAGCCACAAGAAAAAACAGAAAGACCTAAACGACGGCGCAATGCATCGACGGAAGAAACGGAAACAGCATCGAATAGAAAACCAAAGACAGACGACATACTTGATGTTATCGAAGAAATAGACACGCCTACGTTCACTCAAATGAAAGAAGAACAGGAAACCCAAAAGCCAGAAAAATCCAAACGAAGAGGACGTAAAGCGTCGACCGAGGAGGGTGCTAACAATGAGGTTAAGCTCCCTACAGCCGAAGAAGTTCTAAAATCTATTGGGGAGGATGATAATGAGTTCAAGGCCACAAGCACAGAGAAACCTGAAGAAGCTCTCACGGAGGGAAGATCACGGCGGAGGGGACGCAGGCCGTCAATAGAGCTCTTAGAAGGCAGAGCAGGCAGTCAGCCAAAGTCCGCAAATGGAAATGCAGAGAAGCCATTGGCAGCCGTTTCAGAAGATCAACCATCAAATCTTACAGAACAAAAAGGACCCCAGAAGCGCACTCGCAAATCATCAGAACTATTACCTGGAGAGGTGTCCGAATCCGGCAAAGAAGCAGATCACATGGAAAGACCAAAGCGCCGAGGACGGAAGCCATCGGTTGACATCGAACATGTTGTTCAGGATGTTCCCGACAAACCAAGGCGAAGGGGCAGAACACCAGCAGAACAACCTGAAAAGCAGCCTTCGGTCGAAGCAAAGGAGGGAGAGCCTGACAAAAAGTCCAGACGTACAGCCCGCAAGCCATCAGCTGAAACCTTCGAAGCCGTTGCCCCCAACACCGAGGAGCACCTTAAGGATATTGAAGAGGTGGCCGAGGCAGATCTTGAATCCGAGGCAGCGACGACGGCGACAACTACGCCGCTTCCGGAGGAGGAACCTAAGACCCGTCGACGCGGCCGTAAGCTACAACTTGAAACTCTGGAAATGCCGTCCAAGAACACTGCTGAGGTAGGACGCTCCCGCCTGCGGGGACGCAAGGCCACCGAAGATGAGGCAGTCAAGTCCGAAGAGCCAATAGAGGCAGACACCGACGTTGAGGGGGAGCAACACAATATAGATCCACCAGATTCCAATAACGAAGTTCTTGAACTGCCATCGGATGTGGTGGAGGCGGAGGTTACAACAGCCGCAGGGATAAAAACCAAGCGACGGGTCCGCAAGGCCCCGAAAAAGAACACCCGTCACGGCCGCAAGGAGGACACTCAGGTTGATGATGATAATGGGCGGGAAAAGAAGATCGAACTGCTGCAAGTGCCAACGGAGAGCGTGCCAGCAGTCGTGATTATGTCGAGCCAAATAGCTGACGAAGCTGTAGGATCTGAGGTCGACACTACACCACGCCGCCGAGAGGGCCGTAACTTGCCGCGCAAAAACTACGACGAGAGCACAGATGAGGAGAAGCAGAAATCTACCCGCCGGCCACGGAAACCAGCACCCTCCAAAGTGTTGGCTTTTAAGGCCACAGAGGAAGCTTCGACGCCGCTGACCAAACCCCAACCCATCGAGGAAGTAGAGACGCCCCCCAATACGGTGCCCACCGAAGAGCCCACATCCGCGCAGCGACGCGAGGGACGCAACGTGCCGCGCAAGAATTATACGGAGGCGCCGGATGACGACAAACCCTCTACTTCGCGCAATCGCCGGGTCCGCCATTTAACTGCCAAGGCCTTGGAGTTAATTGTGGATTCCTCGCCTCGCCCAAATACTCCAAGGGGACGCAAAACTAAGGCGGCCGCCAAAGATGAGTTACCAGCAAAGAGAGCCTCCCTAGAAGCGGCACCACCAACACAAGCCGAGTCCGGGGCGGAAGAGGAGCCGGCACCTGTAATCGCCAAGGGGCGTGCCGCCGCCCGTCGCAAAGCAGATGGTGACTTGTCCGAGCCGGGGACGGCGCCATCTAGCAAGCGCGGTAAGGGACAGCATGAAGATTCGGGGGAGCAGCCAGAAGCCAAGCCAGTCGCAAGGAATGCGCGCGGTACGGCACGCAAGGCCAAGGCCGTGTCTGACCCGAACGAACCAGTCCCCGCTAAGAAGGCGCGGGGTGGAAGTCGTGTCAAGTCGCCGGTTAAGCCGCCAGAGGACAAGTCTGTCGCTGAGCCTGAGGAGCATTCTGCTCCAAGTAAGAAGGGTCGAGGTGGAGCGCGTGCCAAGACACCGGTCGCTGTGATTCCAGAGGATACTGCAACCAAGCCAGAGGGTGAGCCGGCAAAGAAGCCATCCGCCCGAAGTCGCGCACGCGGCGGCACCAAAGCAGTAGCCGTACCAGAGCCAGAGCCAGACGTAGAGCCCGTACCATCCACGTCTACATCTCGCGGAGGACGAGCCAAAAAGGTGCACTTTGAAGCGACTGAAACGGCGACTGCCAGCGCCGAAGATGCGCCCAAGCGAGCAACTCGTTCCCGCCGGAAGTAAACCACTAAACATATATATATTAAGCAGTTGTTTGGATTTCAGAGTTCATTTGTTTTTTATGTTAAATTGTATTTACCTTGTTAGCTTATAAACTTATTTGGTAAATCTTCTGTATAAAGAGTTTGGAATTATATATATGTTAAAGCCTCCTGACTACTCACTTGTATCCCCCCTCCCTCATATCGCTTCGACGGCTCGCTCCCACTTAAAATTAATAGATTGATAGATTTAGTTATTATATACATAATTATTCATAATTTAGCTGGTAAGGCATTCTATCAATTATCATACCCTGAAATAATAAAGATTCGTAAACACACATAAAAAAGACGGGTTTTTAATGCCGATTTTAATAAATCTTCGCAAATGATCTTTATTTTTCGTATCGTATCGTCGAATCGTGTGAATTTTAAACTATTTCGTATTTTTGGTATACACACATATATCTCCAAGGTTTCATACTCTTTCCTTGTGTCTGGTGCGACTTAATTACAGTTGGAGGCAAGGACTTGTGAGGCTGACGGCAGAGTGCACGCGAGAAGTAAAGCAAAGCGAAGCGAGAAGCTATGAGCAAAGCGAGAAGATGGCAGAGCGAGAGCTTTGCGAGAAACAACAAAACGTGTGCTTTGAAAATAAACGGTAATTATAGCACTGAATAAAACAGTCGTACGCTCTGAGCGAGTTGAAGCGATAAAGCAGGTTGCAAACTGCTCTCTCGCTTTGC
>JAEIHY010000060.1:0-70068 GCA_018904565.1 Drosophila tsacasi
ACAGAATTTGTTGACAAGGTTGACTAATTCATTTTAGACGGCGTAATACCATTTATCACATTTATCATTTAAATATCATACATATATGTATATGGCGTGTCTAATTTATTTCACAAAATCTACATTCTTAGTCCTTCAGGTCCAGATGTGATAAATTAAATTAATTAAATAACAAGGTTGACTAATAATTTTAGATGGCCTAACACCCTTTATCACAGAATTATATAACATATATGAATGTGCTCTGTTTTGACCTTTGCAGCGTTATAATTCCTCTCAGAAAGATGCCCCGCCCATGTGTCCTTAAATCGTACATTTTATTCAAGCAACGAACGGAAAAGAAAGCAGCCTCTGTAAATCGCAAATCGAGTCGATTGGCGCATGGAATGCATATAACCACCGTTATGCATTAATATGCAAGGCACGCAGCACGTCATTAGTGGAGGGTGGTGACGAAAGCGGGCGCCAGGCTCACAGGTCATCAGTGGGGAAGTGTGGCAGTACGGGAGCGTGGGCGCACTGAGTCAACATAATGAATTATGCCACGCCTAACGATGCCGCCGCACAGCAGCCAGCGTGGCCTGGCACAGAAATCCAATAAAAATTCAATAAATTCCCCACAATTCCACGACCACAGTTGCGGTCAACTAATAGTAGACACTGTGAATATTATGATGGAAATATAAATATTTAGAATTTTATATTCATTCTATAATTAAAAAAAAATATTTTCGAGTATTCAAATTACCTGATTATTTGATTATATTTAATAACTTTCTTCAGATTTGTATTTTTGTAAAATCCTAACAAAACCCTAATTTGAGAACCTATTTTCCTTTCCGCACCTGTGTATCCTGCGTAAGGATACGATAAGGCAGGAAATGTGAAAGAAATAAGCGAGCAGAGAGAGGTGTGTTGAGGAATTGCACATGGAGAATGGGTCCTGGCCCATACCCCACATAGAAAGCCTCCATAAGTCCGAGCGGGAAGGAAATAGAACACAGAAAGAAATACACATAATTTACTTTTCAATTTTCCTTGAATGTATTTGGTGCTGTATTTGGTTGTGTCTGCGTGAGCGGCGCCTATAAATAGACAGTGGGACTGGCAAATGCGAAAAGCGACAACCGGAAGTCGCAGGAGCCGATGATATATGGTCGGGAATTAGGGGAGTGCGCAGAGCAAAAGGCGTGGATCCTTGCAAGAAAACCAACTACTTAGTCGGGACAGTCCTGAATTGAAAATAAACAGGAAAAAAATTAAATAAATGAGGACCAACCTTAGGAACATAACTCATATTGAGAGAAATGATACTGAAGTATATATGACAATGTGAGTCTATAAATGTGTTCAAAAGAGAAACACATGTTCAAGAAAATATATACATAAAGTCCGAACAACAAGAATCAACCTTGTGTTATGCCTCAATAAGCTCAAGTTATAATTTAAAGATTTTATAAATATTTCTAGAGAAAATACTGCCCTCGAGCAGCCAGAAAGCCGTCACTTTTCACGACTCTGCCTACCATGCTTATGATGCATATTAATCACCAGATAAAGAACACATCCTAGATTGGGGCGCACTATCTGGGACCCAAACTATTAAGATTATATCTTCATCCACAAGCCATAAAGACCTTCTATCTATTCCGTTTGCCTTTGACCGCTCAATATTAAATTTCATAAAAATTGTGCGTGCCTATTTCCGTTCTCCAGAGCTCCGGAGCTCCTTCCTCCTGCTATCCCGCCTCCATCTGCTGCCTCGTAATTAATTTACGACAAAAATAGGGTTAATATCGCACAGGACACAGAGGCGAGGAGGCGAAGGAGGACTCCTTCGGCATGTGACTGTGGCGAGAGATGGCCCACAAGATGGCTTGCCCTTTCGCATCCGTTTCGTATCGGAGACTCGAGCCGTGCCCGATCCCCGCTCCTGTCAACAGAGTCATCAACTGACTGTCGCTCAAATTGCTGTCACTGCTGCGGACGTGGAGGTGGATGCGGTGGATCTGGAAGCGGATGCGCGGGCCAAGGCGGGCGTTGAGCGGTGGATGCGGTCGCCAACCTTTTTTTTCGTCCTCCCTTTTTTTGCGAGATGCCTTCAGGCAAATGATGCCTATTTGATCGGGGCCAAAGGATAAACAAAACGGGCGAGCAGCGCAACGCAGCAAAAAGAAAATGGTGAAGGAGGTAATTGGACTGTACAATACCCAGTGCTTTCTTTATACTTATTAATATTTTAGAAAAATTAACAAGAAAAAGGTTTTTTTTATAAAAAAGGTTCCTTTTGTGTCATAAAAAATGCAATTGCTTATATTTAAGGTTGCCATAGAAATCTTTGTGGATTTGCTTAAAAAGATTTACAATGAAGATTTCTGTGGCAATGAATATAGGTAAAATAACTATTCTTGAAGTTAGAATAAACTGCGATTTCTGTGGCAACGCTTGCTTATATCCATAAGTTATAAAACAGGACATACCCTCTTGAGAAGCTCAACTAAAGGATACAAGACAGAGGTTCGAAATAAAATGAGAAAACATTAAGCGAACTCAGAAAGGCAAGGCGGCAAGGGCATACGATTTGAGCGCCCCTTGCCAGGGAGTCCTGAATCCGGGAGTCCGGGAGTCCACAGTCCACAGACTGAAGTCAGTAAGACAGCGACGACATACTAACCTAAAGCTATATGGCCTGGGTCAGCAGTTGCCAGTTACGCCCTTTCCATGGTTAACCAATTCACTTTTGACGCTCCCGTCGCTCTGGCTGTAGCTCTGGTCTGGGTGTATTTATTTTTTGTGTTCCGCTGGTACTGCTGGGCTGCCTTTCTATGTAAATTTTTATGAGCGCGCGCATCAAATAAAATTAATTCCAACAAAATGTTGTTGATTTTGTCTCGCTTGTAACTGGGTTTGTTGATTTGGTTGCAGTTTGGTTTTAGCGCGGGTTTTCGAGGGTTCTCGTATCGCTAGTTGTTTGTCGGTTTAAATTAAATTATGCTCCACATTCTTTTGATATTTTCATTTGTTGATTTTCCTTTATTGATTTTATTGAAATTGAATTTTGTTTTCGTTTCGCAGTTACGCAGCTTAATTGAAATTTAAAAATAAATAAAATTTTACACTCCAACCACACACATACGCACATATGAATAAATCCTGGGCACTATACATTTTTTTGCGTTACGCGCACATAAGGACTTCGCCAGCTGGCTTTCGAATATGAACCATAAATATGGGGATTCGCGCTGGAAACCCTCTAGTGGCGAAAGAAATAAATAATATTTTTTATGTTGCACGTTTTGGCGGTTAAATCAAGTAATCAATATCTAGAACTCGTTTTACTGCTTGCCAGCGCCACAAAGTATGCAATCAAAAGTTTAAGGAGTGTAAAAAAACTTTTTCAGAAAATAAAATTCAATGCCTTCCTGACAATTCCTTTTACACTATATACAAATAGATGAAAATTTACCTATGCAGTGATACCGCCGAAATCTTTCTATACATAAAATTAATTAAAAATCATACCAAAGTTTGACAAAATTGTAAGAAAAATAAATTGTAAGTGAATTTCAAAAGGTTTTGACAACAGGTTGACAGAATGATAAAATGCTATTCTTGCCTTCTGATGAAATTTTCCAAAACTTCTTTTCATAAAATTTTTAGACTTAAAATTCATAGATACACCTTTAATTCTTCATTTTCATATGAAATACTCGTATGTACATATTTTTCCAACTTTCTAAAGATCAAGGAAGTCTAGAAATCCTACCTGATATATTTTTTAAGACAAATATTTAGGATTATTAAGGCTGTAGATTAATAAACGTAAATAAGAAATTCTTGTCCAGCTTCTTAAGAACTTTTCAGCTTGTATTTGTACTCTACCTATTCTTAAAGTTGACAATTTAATAGTTAACCAAAAAAAGATAGCCTCACTCCCAAATTAAATTATAATTGAATTAAAATTAATGTACTCTACCCTTGCCGAACTTCTTTATTCCTTCAGAAAGTTTTCTGCACAAAAAATAGAACCCATTTCCCTTAGCTGAATTTTCCAATTACGACAATTTCCACACTGATTTCGTTGCACTCCTCAAAAAGAGAAAAAAGGAAAGGTTCATTAAAGTAAAAAAGAAAAAATGGAAGCGAGGGCCGAAAAAGGAGTCATAAAAAAGCGAGGCGCCGAAAGTTTCTCAACATTAAACAGGATCCTCGGCATGCAGCTACTACTGCTCCTGGTCCTATTCCTGCTCCTACTCCTACCCTGCCCCTGTCTATTCTCCTCGCTCTCTCTTCCTCCCTCTCCGCTTATACTTGTTTTGTTGCTGCTCTGCTCCTGCTTTTTTATTCCTTCTTTTGCTACACGCGCTGCTTTCAAAATAACTCTAGGATACACAAAAAGACATCCTGTGGCCTCGAATATGTGTGTGCATGTGTGTGTGTGTGTGTGCGAGCCTGTTTGTATGTGTAAAAGGTGAAACTTTGGAACTCCTTGCTGCTGCCGCTGCCGTTGTTGGTGTTGGCGCCGCTGTTGATAATTCAGGAGCACGAATTTGCCACGAAAAGCGAACGGCAAATTAACGAGCAGGAATCGAAAACGAAGCGAGAAACGAAATGAAACGGAAAACGAAGCAGAAGCGGGGAATGCACGAGAAATGCGTATATAACACAAAAAATAAATAAATATATTTTGGCCATAAATTAAACGATTTGCACACTAAAAGCGGGCGGGCAAGGCAGGCAACCAACACGCGCGCAAAACTAACGGAGCGGCGGCGTCGCTCGCACACACATATACACACTTGCGCAGGATATTTCCGACTCTATGTGTGTGTGTGTGTGCGTGTGTATTAATGCCGCCGCAAAGCTAAGCGCGCAAAAACCGACAGATACACGAGCATTTAACACCCAAAAAATGCGTGGCGCATGTTGAAAGAAAAAACTGCTCCCTTTCGCAAAGGATATAGCCGACGGAACTTTCTTTAATTTCTTTCTTTTTTTGGTTTGCTGTTATTTCACTATTAAAATATTATAAATTTAAACTTTATTTCACATACTCCTCGTGGGCAATTTGAATAAGATTTTCTTTTTTTTTTTTTTTGTTGGTTAGTAGAGGCACTGGGTTCAACTTGGTTTCCGGTGGCTGCGCCCACAACCGAAGCGTGTGCGTTCGCGTTTGTGTCCTGTGCTCAATTGTACCCGAATTGGAAGTCCTAGCTGGGGTTGTTGATAATATATCGATATTTTTCCTAAAAATTATGTATTTATATCGTGATTTTTTTTGTCAGATATCAAAATTCAAATTGAAAAATTGTTGTATTTTTTATAATCAAACGTGAAGGGGTCCATTAGAAGAAAAATCGTTGTCGATTGTCAATTAACGTTATTTTTTTAACTGAACATTTTATTAATAATCGTTTCTATATGGATAGCCTAAAAAAATTAAAACATTCCCCTTTCACAGCAAATTAATAACAAAAAACCAATTTCTGTAAATTGAATTTTTAAAATAGCTCTGAAATTGTATGAAAATTTGTGCATTTTCATAATTAAATTGCATATCAATATCTAAAATATATAAATATCTAAAAAAAAATGTATTCATACAAAATATATAACAAAAATATCAAATTGTAAGCTACCTACCATTAAATTTATAGATATTTTAAAGTGATATTTTAAATAATATATTTTTTTTTTTTAAATAAAAAAAAATTATCTATACGATACTGTTTAAAAAACCGACAACCCTAGTCTTAGCCGATGGGAGTGCGCGCCAGTGTTGCAGGTTAAGCATATTTGAAAATGGAAAAGCTTATGAGGTTTGGGTCCAAGCTAAAAGGATTTCAAGGCTTTCGAAACTTGAATCCTTCAAAGTATGCCATAAATATGTAAAGGACCCTTATTAGTTGCCTTTTAACTGCTGTAACATATTTGTAGCTCACTTTCATACATCTTTTCAATGTTTTCAATAGACAAGGGATTACTTTTAATTTTAAGTAAAATAACTACAAATAAAACCCAACGTTTATCAATTTTTGAATTTACTTAGAGGCTTACATTACAAATGTACATGTGTAGTTATGGTATACAAGGATCAGTTAAATAGACGCCGTCACAGAACTGCGACACAACAACTTCTTCTTCGTCTTGGATCTACTCCCAACAATAGTCTCGCCGGCAGGAGTACAATATATAAAAATAGTCACTTATCTCACAATTCTCTACAAATGCTCGACCTACGTATCAGAATGTGGCATGGTTCCGTATAAAGTACACCTCGTATTCCTTCTCGATCCACTTGATCAGCTTGTCCACATATTTGATTACAGTAGCCTTGTCCACCACGGGCTCAAAGACGGCATACAGCTCGTAGGTGCCGGTGGCCCAGGCCAAAACCACTTCGCGCTCCTTCACCTCGTAAATGAGCTTCAGCGGCCGGGCGCTGTTGTGCATCCGGTGAAGCAGATCGCAATAGATGGCCTCCAGGCGCTCTAGCTCCTCCAGCGACTTGTATGGATGCCTGAGCATCGGACAGAGCAGTTGAGCCGTGGTCTTGGGCTTGTACAGAAAGTGTCGCAGCTCGGGTATGCCCACAACCTGTTGGTACAATTTCGCATTGAAAGACTGCTGCAGCTCCTCGTTGATGGCCTCCAAACAGTGATTTTTCCTTAGCTTTTCCGTTATCTTGGCCTTGGCCTCTGCTAGCGTGAAGAACGCATCCCTGTCTACGGACAAGAGAAGCAAACATGCCTGGCAGTCGTCCGCTAGATAGGAGACATGCGCATGCAGATACCCATTCATATCGAACTTTGGCAGGCAGATGGGCGACCAGTTCTCGGAGCTCTTGAACGACTCTGAGCACTCCACTAGATTGAAGATCAGTCTCAAGTCCGCGGGATGTATCGAGTACTTCTTCATGCGAACCAGAGCTATCAATTTGTTATTGGCTATCAGCACGGCAAAGACCAGATTCTTGATCTTCGAGCAGTTGCTCTGAATAGCGCTGGTGATCTGCGATCGTATCGTTGTGGACAGTGGGAAGACGCGTATAGAATTGGTCAGAAACGTGAAGATGTTGTTGGACACTAGGAAGGTAAGTAGTATTATTGGATATGTATAATATATTTGGATTATTGGATATCTTACCCTTGGCACTACTGCTGTCGTTGGCCAGCAGATTGTAGAACAAGCGTTCGCTGCCGGAGAGCAATCTCCGCAAATCAAAGTTCTTGCGCTTCTCGAAGATCTTCGTCATGTGTGAATACGTCAGTATGGACAGTATTTGATTGTAGACATCCCTAGAATAGCACAAACCCCAATTAGTTGGAATCACTTTTCGATAACCAAGATGACTCACCCCAGTTGCAGTTGCAACTGCTGCACGCTCATGTTGCTCCTGCTGGCGGCTACCAGGATGAGCGAGCTGCGCTGCATGAAGGCGAACTTAATGCCGGCCGCATGTATCGACGTTATGGCATCCTGGCCCAGTTGCACGAAGCTCACCAGCGCCTGGATTACTCCGAAGAGGGTGGCCAGCTTGTCCTCGTTGCCGTGCAGCGAAAAGATCGGCTTGCCCGCCTCGCTGAGTATAAAGATGTGCTTCTTCTGGCCCCGCCACAGGCTGTCATGCTGATAGTCGTACTCCTCCTCCAAGGCGCTGCTGGAATCCTCGGTCTTGGCGCTCGTGGAAGTGCTCAGCGCCAGGGACTCCACAGAGGCAGCCAGTCCCTTAGCCTGTCCCCCGGGCTCAGGACTGAGGGCGGTGCTGCCGTCGCCCCTGCCCAGGCCATCCCTGAGCTCGGAGATAATACTATGGTTCTGCTGCTGCTCTGGGTCGTCGTGATCCGCCTCCTGATAGAGGTTCGCTTCCGGATCGGTTGCTTCCGGGTCACCTTCGGCGTCCAGGAACTCGCATGTGGAGTCCGATCTGATTGACGACTGCTCAACTTCCATTTCCGCTGATTTTGGGCTATTTCAGTCGCTGGAACATTGCAAATATCTCGCAATTAATCAAAGTTTACAACTCAGTGAATAAAAAAAAACAGCTGAGTGCCATTGTCCAACACTGGGCAAATAACAGATGATGAAGGTTACTGGTGGTGGTGTTCCAAAAAGCACTGGAACATATTTATTTTAAGATTTTGTTAATTCTATATGTAATTGATATATTATATATTGTTTTTATTACCACTGAATATTTAAGCCAATCAAACAGCTTTAATTAAAACCAAGAACTTTGTTTTCCAACACTAGCTCCCAGCTGTTATTTATCCCCCATTAGCAAGAAGAAGAGCACCACGGAAGAAGAAGAAAGGTTATGAAAACACGAGCCGCTCCAAAATGTTGAGAAAATCGCTTGGAAACCGTAAGTAATCAATAAAAACTGCTATAAAAATCTTTTAAAAATATCGTCGCTTGACAGTGCCCCGCTTTGGTCAACTCTGCGGCCTGCCACGACGCTTGCAGAGCACACAGCCGGAGCAAACGGAACCGGAGGACATCGCCGTGATTGAGCAGCGGATTCTGAAGCATCCGGACTACTTCCAGGTACACAACCTGTTCACCGTACGCGATCTTTTCAACGCCCGAGTGCACTATGGCCACAAGGAAGGCTCCCTGGACGACCGCATGCGTCCGTACTTATTTGGCAGCCGGCTAGGACACCTGATCTTTGATTTGGACAAGACCGCATCCCACCTGCGGGATGCCTTGAACTTTGCCGCCCACATCGCCTTCCGGGATGGCATCATACTCTTCTTCAATCGCAACGCCCTGAACGCCCATCTCGTGGAGCAGAAGGCCCAGGAAGCCGGCGAGTTCTCACACACACGCTTCTGGCGCGGCGGCATTTTTACCAATGCCAATGTCCAGTTCGATGCCGTTACCCGGCTGCCCGATCTCTGCATCTTCCTGAACACGCAGAACAACGTGATGGCCCAGCACACGGCGGTGCGGGATGCTGCCAAGATGGCCATTCCCACCATTGGAATTGTGGACAGCAATTGTAACCCGAACTTGATCACGTATCCAGTGCCCGGTAACGATGACTCTCCGGCCTCTGTGGAGCTGTACTGTGACCTCTTCAAGGAGGCTATTCTGAGGGGAAAGCGCGAGCGTCGTCAGCTCCTGGGATTACCGCCCCTGGACGAAACGCAGCCCAGACGCAGCCGTAAACCCAAGAAATAGCCATAAGTAGTATGTTGATTTTGTTACATTTTATCTTCAGCTGAATACAAATGCCGATGCCCGTCGGTTCAGAAGGAGTAAGAATCGGTCGTAGACTGTATCTGTCTTCCGGAAGGGTTTCAATACGTTGGAGGTGCCATGCAATTGAAAAAAGTGTTTGTTAAAAGCCCACGTCTGGGGTTAGACTTGCAGGTCCTAGGACGGAAGCATGGTGCCGCCCTTGACGAAACTGTTGCTGTAGTGACTGTAGTAAGAGGGATTTGAGTTGGAGCCCGTGTTGGTTGTTACCACGGAGGACCACGGAGGAGGTGGTGGTGGCACGTCCGACGGGGGCGGTGGCGGTGGTTGCGTCACCAGCTGGCTTAAAGTGGATCCGTCCACGCAACTGCCGCCGACGCCACCTTTTATGGCCCGCCCAGGACCGAAGAAGTTCTGCATCTGTTGGTTTTTCTGGTCAGAGCTATTGGGCCCACCCTTGGGCTTGTCCCAATTCCCAATGTTGGCTGACTTGCGTACGAACACCTGCCCGGTTTCATCCTTTTCCTGCTGCACCCAGCGCTCTGCATGCTTCACCGTCAGCATCGCCTTGTGTGCGCCTATGTACTCCTCGGCCTTTTGCAGCCTCTCCAGCTGCTGTTCGTCTAGTTGGTCGCGCGGCAGCTTGCCCAGGCGCTGCACCGTCCGCTTCCAGTTGTGAAATTCACGGTTCTTGAACGGCTTCATCGCCTGCCGGTACTCCTTCCACTGCCGCTGGCGTTCCTCCTTTGTACCAGGCGGCGCATCTTCGAGGGGCAGTGGAGCCTCTGGCTTTTGGATCCACTGGCCATTGATTTGTATGAAGGCGCCACTGCGCTTGGGCTTCTTACAAGGCTGAGCTCCTCCATTTGACTGAGAGTTGTTGGTGTCATCGCTTGACGACGCAGGAGGAGGTGGCGGTGGCATTAGCTTGGAATCTTTCGAATTGTTGTTTTTGCCGCGGTTATTGCTGTTGTTGTTGGGTTTGAACTTTTTGTTTGGTTGCTGCTGTTGCTGATTGCACTGATTGCTGCGATTTTGTCGCTGCGGTCCTCGCTCCTTGGGCACTAGATTCCACAGGCTTGGACACTTAGGCATCGGCGGCTGGATGGGCGGCGGACCGTGACTAGGCGACATCATGTCCTCCCAGAAAGGGGGCGGCTGCAGAGGTCGATGGTGTTGATTGCGTCGCGGTCCCGGTCCGGCCATTGGGCCGCCAGGGCCCATTGGACCGCCAGGACCCATAGGCCCACAAGGACCCATTGGACCGCCAGGACCCATTGGACCGCAAGGTCTCATTGGTCCGCCCGGACCGCAGGGACCTGGACCCGGGCCGAAGTTTCCTCCGAAATTGCTGCCAAAGCCCATGCCCATACCCATCAGCTGCATGGGCAGTGGCGGGGGTCTGCTGAGTGGGGAAAAGTCGTTTCTGTTTTGGTTCCATGGTCCGCCACCTCCTTGGAAGCCTCTGTTGTCGTTGTTTTGCGACCATTGTTTACGTCCTCCATTGTTGTTGTGGTTGTTCCTGTTGTTACTGCTATTATTGTTACTATTGTTGTTATTATAATTATTATTATTGTTGTTGCTATTGCCGCGCTGTTGTCCGCCGGATTTTGATTCCGGTTTGACGAGGGCTTCCTTGCACTTCTTCCAATCCGCGAAAGACATTTGCAGTGGCTTCGTGACGGACTCGTCGTTGGTGCTCGCAGGCTCCGGCGACGCCGCGTCTACTTCCTCGTTATCCGACATTTTTTTAGATAAGACCCGAAAGTCAGGGAAGTTATGAAAGAACTACAATTTCCTTTATCGAGTTGATTTTCACTGTATTACTTTTTCCAATATTTTCTTGCCTTTTCAGACATTTTTTGTTGCTCACAGTGTGCCCGCCGGCTTCGTGTTGTATAGTGCCTACAATTTTTCTGCCTGCTTCACGGCATCTGGTCACACTAAAATGTTCCAGCTTGTGGTGTTGCCAAGCTTTTTAGTCTTGAGCCGGAGTTGCCAGACTTCTGCATACCTATTATTGTATTAAGGGATTTGTAGACCACCCACTCTGGGCACACTGTTTAGTCGAAGTCGCAGAAATTTTTGGTAAGCTTTTGTAGTTTAATTCTTTGACTTAAATTACAGCCGCAAAAGTGCCTTTAATTGCCGCGCTCGGTATCGGTTGTGCTTGGATAGTAACATTTGAATAGTTGTCTATGGGAAATCGAAAATACGCGTGAGTGGGAGAGTGCAACGGCGCAGCGAAACGCGTAGTTTGTGACGGATGCGCCCCATGGTGGCAGTGGTATTATTACTCAATTTTGAAGAGAGCCGGAGCCGTGGCCGAAACGGATTTACCGTTCTTCTCAGTGGGCCAACCAATTAAAGGCTTTCGCGAATTTTTAACTGCCTTATCGCGGCCCTCCGCCCAAAATGGAGCTAACTGCGCTGCTCTCAGCGACGTCGGCAGAGGCCAGACCTGTCTTGTTGTTGCTATTCTCGACATATGATTCAATAGGAATAAGTGAGCATGATCGCTCTCTTCTCTCTTTAGCCGTCCCGCCCTCTCTGGGCTCCCTCCCGCGGACAAATTCAGTTTTTTGTAATATTTCTGTTCTTGTTGTTGTTGTTGTTGATGTTGCCAGTGTAAGTGATATTTAAAAAAAAAAATCTGTTTGGAGCGAGAAAGTCTGGCCGAAACAAAAACAACAACACCAGCAGCAGCAGTAGACGTCGCAGCAACAACAATTAGCCTTCGAAACAGTCGCACAAATGGCCGTCCGCTTGCTGTTCCCATTTATGCAAACAATTTACATTCATTATTTATTTTTTTCTACTTTATTTTGTTTTGGAATTCTGCTCGGAATTATCGCTAACGATTCGGGTTCGAGTGGCGGCCAAGTGATTCAGCCAAAACGGCAGCAGGCGCTAATGGGTTAAGTCCCCCCTCCACCTTTAAACTATGCATATAGATAAATCTTTCGAGTCCGGAGGTGTTATCAGATAAACCCGCTTATCAAACGTGCACATCTCATATTAAGGCTACAAAGATATAACCCCAAGAAAGAGTGCGTCGCAGTATTCTAGAATCAAGTGTTGTGTGTGGTTTTTGGGTCAAAAATATGAAGTCTTGAAAATTTAAGTTGTCAAAGTAATAAAAATCGATGTTAAAAACATAAACAACGATATATCGATATCCCAAAAATATTCTGTTTAATCATGCTAAAGAAATTTCACCATTCTTTATTATCTTTTGGAATATTGAAAAATCCGTAATGTTCTTTTGAAGTCTTTAGATAAAAAAGTGTGTAGAAATAATAACAATAAATATTAGTACGGCTAAAGGAGAGGTACATATTTTAAACAGGATTTATAAAGTATTTTTTTATAAAAGTCCACCCACGTCTTCGAGGGTTAACTTAAATCACTATTTATGCAATAAGACGATAGTCTGGCCCTCGAGTAATCTCTCCAACTTCTTTATCTTTCCAGGGGGAGGTGCGGAAAAAACGCTTCTACGATTTCTTTTTCATCAAATTCTCAAACGAACGAACTAGTAACCCTAACCAGACATCAGCCACTCTCAACGACGAAGACAATATCAACGATAACCAGTACAGGACAGGACAAGAAGCATCTTTGACAACTCTGAGACATCATCGAACCGGACGAAGCAGCGTAGCAAGCCCATTGCAAAAATGGCCCACACACATCTGGGACGCGCTGTGAAAAACATTGAGGCTCCGCGCCCACTGAAGACACAGTCGCGCGCCTCGCTGAAGAACAGCTATTTGGTGATTGAGGAGCTCATCCAGTTGATTGACAACGTCACCGTGGGCCTGCAGTCATACAATACCACACCGGAATCAATCACGCTTCTGCTGCACAATCTACGCGTCCACGGACCGCAGCTGGAGGCGGTTTCCAAGGATACCCTGGATCGGGCCTTTGTGGTGTTCCGCAACGCTTCGCAGGACGAACGGCTGAACATTCTGACGCGTCTCAAGCTGCTCGAGCTGATCGAGCTGCGTGCCAAAAGCTGGGAGAACGATGATACTATCGCCTACTACAAGTCCAAGCAGCAAGTCTCCAACGTGGAGGTGAGTTTGTTAAAAGGTTTTTGTATTATTTTATAGTAACCTGATTAATCATTTCTTCAGCTGCCCTCGGAGACATATCAGTACGATGCCGGCGGGCAGCCAGGCGGCTTTCTCAGCACCTCCCCCACATTCGGTGTCAGCGGTGGCGGTGTCAACGTTGGCGTAGGTTCCGCCGCCGCCGCTGCCGCCGTTTTCAATGCGGCCTCTGCAGCCGTGGCCGCCCAGGCAGCGGCCATTGCGGCTGTGGGCTCACCCAACCAGCAGCACCTGCTGCTGCCGCCCGGTGAGGTTATCCGCAACTCGGGAAAGTTCCCCAAGCCCACGAAGATTCCCGGCAAGACATACTGCAAGGACGAGGTGGTTATACGCAACGCAGACTCCGGCAAGGGTGAGTATCAGCGGCTGATCGGTTAGGAAACCTAATCATTGAATATATATTGTTGAAAATGTTTTTTACAAACCATTTAAAAAAATATACATTCCGTGACCCATAGTCATGGGCATCAAGGGTCGACGCGTGCACATGATCGAGGAACTTAGCGAAACCATAATATCGTTTCAAAGAGGTAACCTCCCAGAACTCTGGGCTTATATAGTCAATTTTATCACACTTCAGCTTCATTTGACACGCCTTTAACCATATAAATTGATGGATTTCACTAAAATTACAGAACGTTAAAATGCATCCCATTTGTGTACATTAAGGTGTTTAAAACTAATTGTTTTTCGTTTATTCCTTGTAAATATTCCATGCCGATTTCGTTTGCAACACAATAACAAGTTTATTATTTCATTCAAAACGCACAAATTTATATTTATTGATAAGGATTTAAGGTTCAAATAATAATGCTATTCGTTGATTAGTCAACCAGGGTGCCAAGGAGCGTTTGGTGCAGATCACTGGCCCTGCCGAGGATAAAATTAAGTGAGTAATGTAAATATGATATTTCTTAATATTGGGTGAACTTAGAGGGGAAATGTTTGGCTGATTCAGTATATTAACGTAAAATTGGTAATATTTTTGTAAACTTCTTAAATATTCTTCTTAATTGTATTATTTTTTAAATTAAATAAACTCTACTTTCTCAATTTGAATATATTTTAATCAGTTAATTGTTTTTTTTTTCTATTTTTTTTTTTTTTTTAAATAAATTTTCGAAATATATACTTATCGATTATTTTTATTTTCGATAACTGTGTGTTGAAAACCTTTTGTCAACTGTAAGTTTCAAATAGTCTGGCAACGCCAAAGCCAAGCGCCAAACATAACTGTAACTTACTTCCGCTATTGGCAACTCTTGAACACTTTTCTTCGAATTTCATCAAGAGTTAACTTCAACAAAATGTCTTCATATCTGAATAGCTACGCCAAACAATTGATGGAGGACACAATTCGCCGCAATGCATCGCCCGTGCGCCTCGAACCCGCTCCCGCTGCCGGTGGATCGTGCTCCTCACTCAATTCGTCCAACTCGGACGACGCCATTGTGCAGCCGCGCACTCCCGGCGGCGGCAGCAGTAGCTTGGCCAACCGGCTGAGCTTCAATTCGGCGCAGAACTTTATGACCGCCACTGCGGCGGCGCAGCAGATCTCGCAGCATCACCATCAGCATCAACAGCACCAGCAGCAGCAGGTTGCCGCAGCGGTAGCAGCGGCTCAAGCCCAGGCCACAGCAGCTGCTGCCGGTAAAGTTTTGCGCCCCAATCAGCAGCTGCTTATGCACTCATATTCCACAAACGATGCTTCCGTAGGTGAATACAAGTTCACGGTGAATGTGGGCCAGCACCTGATCAAGATAACCGGCGACTGTTGCGAGCTAGTGCGCGTAAGTCCCGAAAAATGTATATCTCAAACAAATTCCATCAAAAGCGGGATTTTTCAGGTGGCCAAGCTTGTGCTGGACGATTACTTTAGCAGCTCGGAGTTCCTGGCCTCCATGGAGGCTGGTGCTGCCTTCGACGGCACTTCTCTGGTGAGCCCCGTGACCACGCCATCGACTCCGCTGCCCAGCGCTGGACCGCCGCAATTTATGCTGCCTTTGGCCGACAGCGGCATTGGTTTGAACTACTCGCCCAACAATAACGGCGAGGGGGATGATGAGGTCTTTGCTGAGCCCAACAACGGCGCAGCTACCAACAATCAGAATGGCCTGGCCCGCTCCAGACGCAGCCACTTCTCGCGCAAGGAGTCCACGCCGGAGGCGAAAGCCGCTCGCGAAATGTTCGAGGCGGAGGAACAAGCAGCTTTGAAGACAAATGCATGTAAGATTGAATCTATTTTTTGTGTGTAGTTCAGCGTTTTGTGAAGGTTATGTTTGATTTTTGTGTTTTTATTAAGGTTTTTATTAACAGAAGTACTGAAAATAAGTTGCTAATAATTATATTCCCTCACAGCGCGCGTCTCGTATGATCTAGAACTCTTGATTTATTACTCAAAGAGCCCCCACGCCTGGGTCCTGCCCACCGACTGGCAAAAGATGCAAGAGACTGCCCCATCGATTCTACGCAACAAGGTAATTCCCGCTCTCGCCGAGCCGTCTTTCGATTGTATCGCTTACACTTCGAGCTACTGCCCCGACATCATCTCCACAAATAATGCACCTAACAACTCATCAGTAATAACAACTTCGACAGCGTCCACAGCTCTTAATGCAAGTAACAACACCGCCCCAATCTCCATCGCCTCTGCCACCGCATCTGCAGGAAATATCAGTTCCCTTGAGCCCGAGTCTATAATTGATGCCCCTATAACTAACAGCAGCAAGAAGGGGGGACGCCAGCCCAAGCCTGCGGCTGAGTCCGATAGAAATTTGTACAATAAGCAGCTTCAAATAATAACAAGTGCGATGGTTGGATCCGTGGGAAAGGCAACTAACACTCGCCATGCTCAAGCATCTCAAGTTAAGGCGATCTTTAAGCGCTACAGTGAGGACGATGAGTTCGTCCTGGCCTTAAGTGAGCATCATGTGTCGCTTGAACTCAATAATAACCAGAATAATGGCTCTTAGACCCTTTCTTTTTTTATCAGTAACTCGAATACGTAGCCGGAATACGTACCTAAGTTAATTTCAAAACAAACATTCTCAATGTATCTCAACGAAAAGCCTGCCTTTAATTTATCCCACATCGTAATACATGTTGATCTCGAATTGATGCTAGGAAGAACATCGTTCAATCATTACTTTCATACTACATTCATCTAGTTATAGAAACAAAAACAAAAAAGAAAACAAAACGAAAAGAAACAATTTGCTAGTCTTAGACATAAACAATACATTCGGAAATTGTAATCGCAAATAAGGAGAATCTGTGTTTTGGCTGTGAAACAGATTAGGTCTTCGCTAGAGTTTAACTAAACAAAAAACTTGTCACCTTCATAAATCATTACATGCACATTCTCAAATTCACAACACAAAAAGAAAGTGTAATTTATATACTTAACAAGACTTGTAACAACTTTAAAATGAAACCAAGCAATGTTTTTGGGATACACAAACACACCTAGTTTTAAGCGTTTTATCTCCTAACCATGACATATAACATAATACATACTGTAATTCCAATAAACGAACGTTGTGGACTTTCAAAGTCCGAAACAAATCTTGGCTTTGGGTTTAACTGTCAACACCACCGCTTAACATTTGTAAATTTTTCGCCAATAAACCATAACTCACCCAGCACGCTAATTGTTCCCATAAGAAACACAAACCATGTTTGAATGTCCCAGGTAAGCTCGTCCCTTAAGCCGCCAAACTATTTTGTACTTGTCTTCTCCATACTATACACTTCTCTTCACTCTCTCCACAACAGGATCTGCAGGATGAGACCCAGCGCTTCGATGGCGACAAATATCTGGCCAGCATTAAAAGTGCCGCCAAGCGGGACATTGTGGCAGCCGATGAAACCGAGACTCTGGATGATTGATTAGCAGAAGCCACGCAGCCAAGCGGTTCAAACTGACAATATAGATAATACACAGCAGCTATATACATATATTATCAATCAATGTCCGGTGTGGCGACAAAGAGAGAAGGCTCAGAGTTCAATTCTAGCCTCTCACTTTTAACAGAAAACGCAATAACAAAACGACCAAAAAAAAAAGATATATTGAAAAAAAATTAAGCAAAACACTAACCTTAGAAATTATCAACGACGACAAATCAAAACTTTCAACTTTTAACTAGAAAATTCAACGAAGCTCTTAGTTAAGTTTAAAAAAAGCGAAAAAGGGGAGTTCCCCTGGAATATTTACTAATTCACAAAATGCAGCTAACTCGAAAAAAATCGTTACGAAACATAAAATTAAAATAGAATGCATTTTTTTAGTAGAAAATCAATAGAGAACGACTCACAACTCACGTTTTTAGTTTGAAATTTTGTTTCTCATTCTCTCCCTCTTCTAAGTTTAAACCAAAACAATTCTCAAACATGGAAAAGGAAATGTATTAATGTTCATCATCTATGTCTTTATTATTATTCTTTTATATACTTGACTTGCTCTGATTTTCAGTTATATATTTTCTGTCAAGATTTAAAAATTGTATTTTGTTTTCTTCTCTAGTCTTTGCATCATAGAGATTTTTCTGTTTTTTATTTCATAAATATGGAAATGTAACAACACCAAAATTCCTTGAATTTCTTTTTATGATTTAGTTTATTTATTTAATTTATTTTGTACAAATAGCAAACAAAAAAATAAATATATTTGCAAGGAAAATAAAATGGAATCAAGATAAAAGATTGGGAGATTCATTTTTAAGCAAACTGGCGGAAAATCCTGCATAATGAATATTGTGGGAGTAGCTTGCTTCGATATTATCGGCTCAAGGTTTAAATAATGCTCACATTTATCCCAAAAACAGCTTTTATACTACATTTTCATCCGAGAGTTTATTTTTTATTCTGTAATTTAGTGAATGTACATTTACATAAGTTTATTTATACAACAAAACAATAAGTATAACAATAATTTACGGTAATTGATATGTATAATAGAATATTGGCTAGAAGTTGAACCGATGTGCGGTTAGCAGAATGTGCTCCAGGTTGCGTAACATTTGTCAGGCTTCAGAGAGAGAGAGATGGCCTTAACATCACAATTGGTGGTTATTGGTTAGTAGTGAACATGGATAACCGATCGAAGCGCCCACTTAGTTGCCCAATAAAGGCCGCCGGTTCACAAAGGGACACTGCATTGAGCTTTTGACAAATATATATACATTTGGAAAGAGAATGTTAATTAATCCGATACTGATCCGAAACATAAACAGGATAGTACAACATCAAGACATCAATGGCATGCGTAACTCGACTCAATATTCACGTACATCGAGGTGTGGTATGTGGCCCGCTGGGCAGGTGACATATTCAGGTTGCCCTGATGTTTCCGATTATACGCCCAAATCGCACAGGTGGCCAGCAGGGAGACTGTAATTAATTGATAAACATTATTTTAGAAAGTACTACGCATTGGAGATCTTTTTCCCTTTCAATATCTTCTCTAAACTAGAATTATTTTTTGCATTTAAGTTCTACTCACTCAACAGAAAGAACATGAAGAAGATCTGCAGCCAGAAATGACTGCCACCGCTGCTGTCCACAATAATGCCCGCTACAATGGTGACCACCGCCAAGCCCAGGTTCTGCACCGACTGGCAACTGCATAAAATAATATTAAGATAATAAAAACAATTCAAAACCAATACCCCACTTCCACTTACAAGCCATACGCAGTGCCCAATTGATATTCGGGCACAATCAACGAGACCAGAGGCCACAAGCTGGCCGCCAGCATGGAGTAGGACAGACCCATGATGCTCATGCCAATGTAGGGATCCCAGTGCGTAAAGGTCAGCAAGAAGTGAGCAAACAGCGTAGAAATGGTGGCACAGAACACCCAGGTCACATTCCTGCCCACCTTGTCGATTACGAAGCCAAACAATGGCGAAGCTATAGCCGAGATCAGATAGACAATCGAGTTGACAGTGTTCGCCTCGTCCGGTGTCATGTGGAAATTGCTGACGAAGAAGGCCTGGCCAAGAGCCACAAACGGAAAGATGGCCACATAGTAGGCCACACACACCACCGATACCATCCAAAAGTCCATCTTAAAAGTGACAATATCGCTGAGCTTGGCTATCTCTCCGCCGGGATTATTGTTCCGTCTCAGAATACGTTCCGCACGCTTGTCCATCCATCCTGAAATTGAGAACACACTTTCGATAAGGGGAGCTATTAATAGGTAGCCAAATCTTACCCAGAATCAGGGTGCAGACCAGCGACATCACGCACGTGGAGGAGGCCAGAAACAGAGAAACGCCGAGACCCGTGTAGCCAGAGTACGACTTCGAAACGTAGGTATATAGAGGTTGCATTATCCAGAAGTTGACTGTGCTGCCAAAGCGAGCAACCGACAACTGCAGGCCGAATACCATGTTCAGCTCCTTTCCCTTAAACCATAGCACTGCATAGCTGTTTTGGGCCACAGCCAGCGACTCAGCCCCAATGCCGAACACAAATCGGCCCACGATCATCAGCCAGAAGTGGCCGAGCACTCCGCCGGTTGCAAAGATCAGTTGTCCCACAAGTACGATCAGCATGTAGATAATGGTGCCCAAACGGATTCCAAACACTCGATCGATCAGGAAGCCGCCCACGAAGCAGAGCACTATGTTTGGCCACGAGTAGATGGAGTAGATCAGCGTGAACTCGGTGGAACTGAGGTCTAGCTCCTTTTGGAAAACGTCCTGCAATGCGCCGGGATTATCGTAGCAAAAATAGGAACCTAAGAGGGAAGGATTAAATAATAAAATAACAAAATTTATCAATATAGTTAATTATTTGTGGTTGTTAGATTTATCTTTACATACTTTAAACATACTTCTTCTAAAAACAATTAATAAATACAGATTTAGGCGAGAACGGATAGCAGAAATAGAGGTTAAATCTATCATAAAGGATCGATTGTCTCAGATAATAATTAAGAAACTATTTATAAAGTGCAATTCCAATATTAATTAATTTTTTTAAATAACCAAAGTAAAACTTACCAAAACCCAAAAGGCACATGAATAGCAGAGCCAAGAATCGGTGGGGCGTGCTGGTGGGATCACAGCAGCCGGTATCCTTAGACGGACCCAGCTCCGTATCGCGGGCACTGCGCCGTCGCACCACAGGATGCACCTCATCCTCGCCGCTACTGCAGCTGCTGCTGTTCGAGGTGTCCACGATGGGTTTGCGTTCCTCGCGAGACATGACCTTTTCTTCTCGTTTGTCCGTTTGGGTGGAAGTAGTTGAAGGATGACACAGAATATTTGAGTTGTGCGCTGGCAAAATTGCTGTTTACTTCCCTCCTTTGCAAATCCTTGTTGTGGGCAACGATGGGGAGTTGTGCAGTCGTGGGTGGTGCGGATGGCTGGGCCGTGGCCCTACTGTTGTTGCTTATCACTAGACCACACCATGTTGCTGTTGCTAGTGCTTTTGCTGGCGCTGCCTCAGTATGCGAGTATCGATTATTCCCGCACAGATGGGAGATGATTAAATGGGCGGGTGCGAAGGGGTAGATGTGGAGGTTAATCTGCAATAAAGTGTTGCTTGTAAATTGCATTTGGCAAAGTACATTTTGCAGGCATAAACACACATACGCACCCACACCGACATACAGGTAAAGGTCACCGGTTTGTGTGCGCGTATGTGTGTTTGCTAAATAAACATGACAGATCTTGTCGCCGTGCTCTGTTGACTAACGGTGAATGGTAATCAATTAAGCGCCTGCCTTGTGTTGCGGCCTTAACACGGCCTGACACCTGATTTAGGGCTTTATTACGTTATTTGCGTATTGAAAACAGCCCAACGAAATATATCTGCTACATATACACGTTCCAAAATATATGCATATGTACATACATATGTAAAAAGGCGGCTAAGAATCAAATACCCCGTTATCACAGTCAACTGCGAGCGTCATACACTAATTAATCACAAGTTCTGTGGTGTTATTTTGCATTATTTACGCTCGACTCTGTTTAAATCCCGATTGTAACGGCCGCGGCATACACAAATATACTACAAAATGTTATTAAATTCGTTTCGAGTATTTGTAAATCAAACAAAGGAATGTTTTGTGTGGAGCGTTTGCGGTTATTAAAATTCAACAAGTTGACGAGCAGAACTTACGGTATATTTCAGTCCCCTCGGCAGGAGAAGAATGTTTGTGCTACCTGCTTTTCCTACCTGTATCAGGCGGGAGTATCCATTTTTCGATATATCGATATATCGCATTATATCGAGCACAAGTCATACACATATTTTCATTACGAAAACTTCACTTGCCCCAACTTGTAATATTTGTATTCGTAATTAACATACCCAAAAAATATATATTTTAAACAATCGCACGTTAAGTTTTCAAATCCTTTGATAATTTCTCCCAATCGATGGTTCGCAACACTGCAACTCTGCCGCATCACTGATCCAGTGTTAGGCAGCGCCCGCTGAGCATCTGGTGGCAACCGTGTAATATATCAGCCTGTTTACACTGCCTGGGCAAGCAAAACAATCCAACAAAATTAACAAAATCAGCACAAAGTTCAATGTTTTTGGGCGTCGCACACTACCCAATCCCTTGGCAAGATAAAGCATAGCGATAAGTATGTAAGTGAAGGTTTCGAGATGCGATTGACACGCACCCAGACCCCAGTTTCGTGCAGTGTAACTGCGCCTGAAATCAGTTGTGAAACAACAACACAATAACAACAACAACCAAACACAATGTTGTCTTCGTCGTCGCACAACGCAAATTTATTCAAAGACCCTCCGCCACTCTCCCACTCGCTGTAGAGCTAAACACGTTTCGTCTTTGCTTTGCTTGCATGTCCACCTCGCGATGACCCCCAACGACAGGAACTAGAGAGACTGCTGCGGGCCACAACGACGACGACGCGAGAGATGGCAGCGATAAAGGTGAGAAGGAGAGAAGAGCAGCAAACAAAAGAGAACCTAATCCTAACCATTCCCCCACCAGAACATCACCCTGGGCATTCTGTATGGCCTGTGGGACAGCATTCGGGGCATGACATTGGTCTTGCACATCGACGACGAGGTGAATCGCCAGAATGCCGAGCTGGAGCAACGCCAGCTGCGACGCAACGACAAAGATCGGTACGAACGAGCGCGTAGATCGCCGTCGCCAGTGCCCAGCTCGGCGGCGGCCATGATCCGTGAGGAGTATGCCAAGCAGGCGGAGGAGAATGCCGACGAGCGGAGCCTGCAGAAGATGCTTAGCAAGAAGACTGCCGCCGCCAAGGAGGAGCAGCCGCAGGGGTAAGCCCCCCTCCCCCATACTTGCCTACGTGACCCACCGTGACTGTTACTAATTTATTGCGCACTTGATTTTTGATTCGATTTGATTTGCAGCGAGAAGAAGATCGCCAAGAAGCTGTTCAAGTGCTGCATGCTCAACGGCGGCTTCACCTGGCTGAGCATCGTCCTCTTCGAGTCGGCTCTGCTGCCGACGCTCAAGTTCTGCCTCACCATCTTTTATGGCGCCCAGTCGGAGACGTTGCCCGTTGTCTGGGGTTGGCTGCATCCGATTTTGTCGCTGCTCTTCGGCATGATGTGGGTTCTGCCCATCTTTATGCTGTCCAAGATTGTGAGCTCGCTGTGGTTCGCGGATATCGCGAATGCAGCCTATCGCGTGCGAAAGGGTCGTCCGCAACTGATTCCGGGCATCAGTAAGCTGGTGGCCGACTTCCTCTTCAGCATGGTGGTGCAGATGCTGTTCCTGGTGCAGAGCATGCTGGTCAATTTGGTGCCGGTGAAGTATGTGGGCTCCACGCTCTGCTTTGTGCATCTGTGCCTTCTCTACTCGCTGTACTCCTTCGAGTACAAGTGGTTCAATATGGGCTGGGAGCTCCATCGACGGCTCACCTACATCGAGAAGAACTGGCCGTACTTTTTCGGTTTTGGCATACCGCTCACCGTGCTGACGAACCTCTCCAGCTCGGTGATTGTCAGCAGCTGCATCTTCTCCATTTTCTTCCCCCTGTTCATACTCAGCGGCAATGAGGCGAAGCCCATTGTGGACACCACGTAAGTGTTTGATAATACAGGCGAGCTTCTTGAAGGCAAACGTTTGTGTACAAAACAAACGAAATTCTTTAGCCAGAAGCCTTACTGTCTAACCTATAAATAACTAAAATAACAATTGTCTCTTCCGTGTAGTGAGATTTCGCTGCGTCTCTTCTCGCCGGTGGTCTTCATATCGAACCTCTGCTTCGGCGGCAATCCGTGGAGCAAGGCCAACCGACTGAGCGCCATGCAGCGTCAGCAGTTCGAGTTGCAGCAACGCCAGCGTCTGCTCCAGCGCGATGAGCAACTGCTTAAGCAGCGCAAGCAACAATATGTGCAGCAACAGCGTCTGCAGCAGGAGCAGCAGATGCGCCGGGAACGCTCCCATTCGCGGTCCCACACTCCCCAGCTGAGTGGGCATCCGCACCGGTATGCCCAGGCGCCCGTCTTTGATGCCGGTCGGGTGCGCGACTCCTCTGCCTCGTCCACGCACAGCTCCACCTCGCCGAGCCTCAGCAGGCCGCCGCCTTATTACGGGAGCACTTTGCGCGGAGCAGCGCCTCTAGTGCCCACGCCAGTGCCCGGAGCACCAAAGGCGCCGCTCACCCCGCCCGTGATACGCCAGGAGACGGGTCCTGATGACTGGAACTTGTGAGATTTATGCATATACACTCTACGTAGGCTTTAGCATTATATCTATACATATAATTCGATCTGTGTAATGTACGTATCATCTACTGCTATCTAACCATCGTGAACTGTCGTAAGTTAAGTAAAAACTCTAGGTCTTACGCATAATGACAATGTTCGCTAGTCGAAAACGCCACCACCACCATCATCTCCACCATGAATGCCTATATATATATAGATATTGTGGCTATATCTGAAATGTGGCTCGCGCAACTGCTGCTGCATAATCGTTTACATGTTTATTTTAGGCTGAGTTTTTCTCTGTTTGGATTTTTGCTCGTAGGGTGCACACTCTCTCTACACTAGAAACTATGTCGCGGGGCGTAAGTTCATTAAATGTATGATTAATCGGAAAAAATAAAAATAATTTTGTACTTTTGTCAAAAACGTTATTGTTGTTGCTTACCCAGGGAAGATCGGCTGATATGGTGTTATCTGTGCGATTTGTCTGGACTTGACTCGTAATCGGTGAGGCGTGTGAGTCAGGAAACTAATCGTATCAGGAACAAGGGGCGTATAATTAAGAGGAAGGGGAGTTCCCTTACTGTAGTTCTAATTATAGTTTGTATTATAGTTTGTTTGTTTTTGTTTATATTTATTAATATACATTTCTTTGAAGAGATTCTGTGTAACTCCTACAAGAACGAATTCTTTCAGAGTTCCAAGCGCTCAGAAATGTGTTGTAATGGAAAAAATTACTATTTTCTGTTTAAATTGATAATTCAGGGGAGGTTTTCGTTTTTTGTCTGCTATAACTACAGTAGAATCCGGTTTTAGCGATTTTCAAGGGACCGACGATTTTACGTCGTTATAACCGGTAGCCGGAACCAATTAAGCCATCGAGTTTTCGTCGCAATAACCGGACAAGCGCTATAACCGGAGTCGTTATAACCGGATTCTACTGTATTTTCATATTTTAAGTTGATGTATTTTTAGTTATCTATTAACTTATATTTTAATAGTAACTAATAATATATATTTATTTATAACTATTTACAGTCTTTCTTTTTATATTCAACCAACCACGTCAGGTATTTCCTTTACTTTACAACTTTCCCAAGAGGTTTCCCAAGGTTCTTCATAGTTTATATTTCTATCTTATCAAAAATGCCCAAATATTATTAAATATGTTAGTGGTTTGGTTTCTCCTTCAGTGATTCCCTATAATAATCGCTTTATGTTTATGTGACAATATAACAAGTTCTTCAATAACTCATAATAACTCACGCCCTATGCCCCCCGCCCACAACAAACCCAATCGCCGCCAATTAACGCCAGGGTTCCGGCGCGAACCCACCGAGCACAGGATATGTGCGGTGTTGTGTCTACTCAGCAAATTGATTATCACCAAGGATACCCACATGTGTCCACACATTGTCCGTGTTGAAAGCGAAATTGTCCATTGGTATCCTTTTTCTTGAAAGCCTTATTTCAGTCGCAATTTATTGCTCGGTCTGTGCGGTCAAATTTGTAAAAAGGTTCTCGAGATCAAAAAGGAAATAGGAAACTCCTTATGTGAAATGTTGTGTATCAAACCAAGGACTCCAAGGCTAAGGTGGCTGCTCCTGATACTGTTGTGTCTGTTGAGCGACTGGAATAGGGAGATCGCCGCTCAAACAACACAAAATATTAATGTTTGTAAGTAAAGAAACTATCTTTTTTAAGGGGAACCGGAAAGGGATACGGTTTCCCAAGTTCTTAGCTCCTGGAAAGTTCTTTAAATTTTTAAGAAATCTGTTCTCTGTAAATAAAAAGAACTCTCTATGGTTTTTCTTACATATTTAATTATTTAAGGCTAGCATTTAAGGAAAATATATATTCTTTTCAATTTTTTTAAGGAGAACAAGTTATTTTAAGTTGCTTCTACCTTTAATATTTAATTTAAACCTTTCAAAAATCTAACAAAAACAGTAAACAACAACTTTCTTCAGTTAAACCTTTTTTTTATTAAATAAACCCTTTAAACCCCTTTAAATTTGATATTTTTTCCGCTCAGTGTCTAAGTAAACTAATTAGAGAAAAACTGTATAGAAATTGATGATGGTCAGATATCCAACCTGACTTGGCGTAAGTCATAACGAGTAGCTTGGGACAAGGAAAAGCAAACAAAACTTTGAGCCACGTAATACTTTCGTCCTGTTGGATGCACTTTAACCCCTTCCCTTTAAATCCTTTGTTACATAGTGTTCATCAATGAGGTGGATAACGAACCAGCGGCCAAGGCGGTGAATGTGGTACTCACCTACTTGAAGAAGAACATCCACCTGGGACTCTCCGTGCAATTGGATTCCATTGAGGCGAACAAAACCGATGCCAAGGTGTTGCTGGAAGCTAGTGAGTAATCTCTGAGATCCCCCTGTGACCACTTTCCTTTGATTTCTATCTATCCCAAGTTTGCAATAAGTATGCCTCGAGTATTGAGAAGAAGCAGACGCCACACTTGATTCTGGACACCACCAAGTCGGGCGTGGCCTCGGAAACGGTCAAGAGTTTTACCCAGGCTCTGGGTTTGCCCACCATCAGTGCCTCCTATGGCCAGGAGGGTGACCTGAGGCAGTGGCGTGATTTGGATGAGACAAAGCAGAAATATCTGCTGCAGGTGATGCCGCCGGCGGACATTATACCCGAGGTTATCCGGAGTATTGTGACGCGTCTAAACATCACCAATGGTAAGGCTGTGAAGGTATTATAGTTATTCTTCAGCGATCTTCAATCCTCTTCCTTTGCTAGCTGCCATCCTGTACGACGACACCTTTGTGATGGACCACAAGTACAAGTCCTTGCTGCAGAATATCCAGACCCGTCATGTCATCACTGCCATCGCCAAGGATGGCAAGCGGGAGCGCGAGGAACAGATCGAGAAGCTGCGCAATCTGGACATAAATAACTTCTTTATTCTGGGCAATCTGCAGTCCATAAGCATGGTCCTGGAGTCCGTGAAGGCAGCCTATTTTGAGCGCAACTTTGCCTGGCATGCCATAACGCAGAGTGAGGGCGAGGTGAGCAGTCAGCGTGATAATGCCACCATTATGTTCCTGAAGCCCATGGCGTATACGCAATTTCGAGATCGTTTGGGTCTGCTGCGTACGACTTACAACTTGAACGAGGAACCCCAGTTGGCATCGGCCTTTTACTTTGATTTGGCTTTGAGGAGCTTCCTCACCATCAAGTGAGTAAAGTAAACTTTACTCTTAAGCCTAAGATAATATAAAGAATAATTTGCTTGCATATATGTATATATGTAACTTATAGAAATTTGTTAACTCTCTAAAAATTATACCAACTTTAATACAGAGAAATGCTACAATCAGGCGCCTGGCCCAAGGACATGGAGTATCTGAACTGTGACGACTTCCAGGGCGGTAATACACCCCAACGTAACCTGGATTTGCGGGAGTACTTCACCAAGGTGTGTGTTTCCCCCTTTTCCCCTCAGATCTATAATTGTGGTTTGATTACTGGACCCATATAACTCCCTCTCATATTTCCCTTATTTTTCCCCCTCACAGGTTACCGAGCCGACATCGTATGGAATGTTCGAATTGGTCACGCAACCCAAGCTGCCGTTCAATGGCTTCAGCTATATGAAATTTGATATGGATATAAACGTGCTCCAAATTAGGGGCGGAAGTTCGGTGAACAGCAAATCGATTGGCTACTGGACAGCCGGTCTAAAATCAGACATCGTCGTCAAGGACGCGGAGCAGATGAAGAATCTAACGGCTGATACGGTATATCGTATCTTCACAGTTGTGGTAAGGAAGCAGCCAGTTTATAAGTGCTAAATATTGACTGTTTGCATTCCAGCAAGCCCCCTTTATCATGCGCGATGAGACTGCGCCAAAGGGCTACAAAGGCTACTGCATAGATCTGATCAATGAGATTGCCGCCATTGTCCATTTCGATTACACCATCCAGGAAGTGGAGGACGGCAAATTTGGCAATATGGACGAGAAGGGCGAATGGAATGGGATTGTCAAGAAACTGATTGATAAACAGGCGGACATTGGTCTCGGCAGCATGTCCGTGATGGCAGAACGTGAGATTGTGATTGACTTTACCGTACCGTACTACGATTTGGTGGGGATTACCATCATGATGCAGCGACCCAGCTCACCCAGTTCGCTGTTCAAGTTTCTCACTGTCCTCGAGACGAACGTGTGGCTGTGCATCCTGGCTGCCTACTTCTTTACCAGCTTCCTTATGTGGGTCTTCGATCGCTGGAGTCCTTATAGTTATCAGAATAACAGGGAGAAGTACAAGGATGATGAGGAGAAGCGAGAGTTTAATCTGAAGGAATGCCTCTGGTTCTGCATGACTTCATTGACGCCGCAAGGTGGTGGTGAGGCACCCAAAAATCTTTCAGGACGTCTAGTGGCCGCCACTTGGTGGCTGTTTGGGTAACTCTATTGCCTTCTGTTAAAATTTATATATTAAATGGATATGCTTCCCTCAGTTTTATCATCATTGCCTCGTACACCGCCAATTTGGCTGCCTTCTTGACCGTCTCCCGTTTGGATACGCCCGTGGAAAGCCTTGATGACCTGGCCAAGCAGTACAAGATCTTATATGCTCCCCTCAACGGCTCCTCGGCCATGACATATTTCGAGCGCATGGCCAATATCGAGCAGATGTTCTATGAGATTTGGAAAGATCTTTCTCTGAACGATTCCCTGACCCCATTGGAGCGTTCCAAGCTGGCTGTTTGGGACTATCCCGTTAGCGACAAGTACACCAAGATGTGGCAGGCCATGCAGGAGGCAGCCCTACCAGCAACTCTTGATGAGGCGGTGGCCAGGGTGAGAAACTCGACAGCAGCCACGGGATTCGCTTTTCTGGGCGATGCCACCGATATCCGCTACCTGCAGCTGACCAACTGCGATCTGCAGGTGGTGGGCGAGGAGTTCTCCCGCAAACCCTATGCCATCGCCGTTCAGCAGGGCTCTCACCTTAAGGATCAGTTTAATAATGCGTGAGTTTCACTAAGAGTTGGTTTTATATAATAAAATAAATATATTTTATGTACTTGAAGAATCCTCACTCTGCTGAACAAACGACAACTGGAGAAGCTCAAGGAGAAGTGGTGGAAAAACGACGAGGCCCAGGCCAAGTGCGAGAAGCCCGAGGATCAATCGGATGGCATCTCCATCCAGAATATTGGCGGCGTCTTCATCGTCATTTTCGTGGGCATCGGCATGGCCTGCATCACGCTGGTGTTCGAGTACTGGTGGTACAGATACCGCAAGAATCCACGGATCATCGACGTGGCCGAGGTCAACGGCGAAAGTTCGAATGTCAAGGATCAGCCGGGCAAACTGGTCGATGGCGTTATCCTGGGAAACTCGGGCGAACGCTTTGAGAAATCAAATGCTGCACTGCGTCCGCGCTTTAACCAGTATCCGGCCACCTTTAAGCCGCGTTTCTAGAACAAAGAAGAGCTCTCATTGAGTTCAAAAATAAATATTCATCTATAAGTGTAGTAAAAAGAGCGCACTGGGATGTCTACGTCTAGTAAATAAGGAATTTCGAACACTTTGTGCACTTTTATTCAATTCGAAATAAATGTTTGAGAAATATTGTGGCATTTTTAAAACCACGGCGGGTATTTTTATTTCAGAAGCACATAACAATGTGAAGGAAGCATTTCCGACCCTATAAGTCACATATATTCTTGATCAGCATCGACTGCCGAGTCGATCAAGCCATGTCTGGTAGAAAATATAAAGTTATCATTTTTTCTAAATTTTTAAGGGGTTAAATTGTTAAAATCGTAATCAAAAATTGCAAAAAATTTAATTTTGAAATAATTTTAAATTCGGTATGCAGATTTATTAGCCTTGTAAAAGCTAACTCAAAACAGTTTTCCGAATTCAAATTTAATGTAATTTTAGCTTAGTTATAATATTTTAAAGCTTTAATTTTCCCAAAAACTATTTTATAAAATTATGGATAAATATTTATATTTTAATACTCTTTGCGAGGTAGTCAGAAGCACATAACAATGTGAAGGAGTCATTTCCGACCATATAAATCATATATATTCTTGATTGATCAGGATCAACAGACAAGTCGATCAATACATGTCTGGTAGAAAACAAAAAGGTAAAATTTTTTGATAAATTTGTAAGGGGTTAAATTGTTAAAATCGTAAAAAAATAATGCAAAAAATTGCATTTTTAAATAATTTTAAATTTAGTATGCAGATTTATAAGCCTTAGAAAAGCTAACTCAAAACAGTTTGCCGAATTCAAATTAATGTATTTTTACCTTAGTTATTATATTTTTAAGCTTTAATTTTCCCAAAAATTATTTTATAAAATGTTGGATAAATATTTATATTTTAATACTTCTTGTCAGAAGCCCAGAATTATGTGAAGGAGTCATTTCCGACCCTATAAATCATATATATTCTTGATCAGTACCAACAGCTGAGTCGATCAAGCCATGTCTAGTAGGAAACAAAAATATACAATTTTTTTCTAAACATCAATCATAAAAATTGTCAAAATTAAAAAAAAAAAAAATTTTTATATTTTAAGCTCAATATGCTGATTTTATAAGCCAATAAAAACTAACACAGAAAAGCTTTCCGATTTGAAATTGATTAATTTTTGACTTAGTTATGATTTATTTCCAATTATGTAGTTATGAAAAAAGCTAAAGTGCTCGCACTGCTCAAAAGCTTTCGGCTTTGGCGGCAGTTGGCCACACTAATACAGCGGCTGATAAAACTTCTCGGCAACCAAAAACAACCAACACTATTCCACCTGCGTCCGCGCCTAGTTCACAAAGCATTAACCAAGATGTGCGACAGCTCGGACGAGGAATTCCTGGGCAATGAGTGGGTGCCGTACAGCGCGCGCTCCGAATGGGCGGACGTTGTGCCGCTGCCGCAGGATGACGGTACCAATCCGGTGGTCTCCATTGCCTACAGCCAGATGTGTGAGTAATGCTCAGGGCCGGGTTTTATCTTTCTCAGTACATACATATACTATATTTGCAGTCCGTGAGGTCTTCGACTTTATGCGTGCCGTGATTGCGCGTGGCGAGAAGACGCAGCGCGCTCTGGACCTCACCACGGATGCACTACGCCTGAACCCGGCCAATTACACGGTCTGGCAGTACAGACGTGACATTCTGCGCGAACTGAAAGCCGATCTAAACACTGAGCTGGATTACCTGAGCGAGGTAATTGGCCAGAATGCCAAGAACTATCAGGTGTGGCACCACCGACGCGTCATCGTCGAGATGCTGAACGATCCCAGCAACGAGCTGGCGCTCACGGAGAACGCCCTGCTCAATGATGGCGATGCCAAGAACTACCATGCGTGGCAGCACCGTCAGTGGGCCATACGAACCTTTAAGTGAGTGCAAATAGCAGCACCTTGTCTTTCGTTTAAGTTTAATCCTTGAACTAACAGACTCTATGACAACGAGCTGAACTTTGTGGACCGTTTGATTGACGAGGATCAACGCAACAACTCTGCCTGGAACCAGCGTTTCTTTGTGAACAAGCATTTTGGCTTCACGCCGGATCTAATCCAGCGGGAGCTTACCTACACGATGAACCGGATTCGCATTATCAAGAACAACGAGAGTGCCTGGAACTATCTGGTCGGTGTGATGCGGCAAGGCAGCAAAGGCCAAGGACTGAGCAGCTATCCAGAGGTGGTGGCCTTCGTCGAGGAACTCTACCAGGCCGGTAACCGGTCACCCTATCTGCTCGCTTTCCTCGTCGATTTGTATCAGGAGCAGGCGCTACAAAAGGAGGTCCGGGACAGCGATCAATTGGCCCGGAAAGTCTACGGCCTGTGCGAGGATATGGCCACCAAGCACGATGTGATCCGTCGTAAGTACTGGCAGTATGTGGCCACCCATTTGAAGAATCAGCTGAGCAAGGCCACCGAGTAGAAGGAGCAGCAGCTGTGGTAGGTCCGAGTTCCAGCATTTTTGGTTAGTTTTAAGTCCACATACGACGTACATAGGCCTTCTTAATACATAAATAAAATTTAATTCACCATAAATGGCAATGGTGTGGCAATGGTCGTCCAGACATTGCCACATGAATTTCTTGAGTCAGGTGGGCGTCGTCAGTCAGTCTTTGTGTTTGCCGCATCTGTCGTTCTTTGTTTATCTAAGTGAGCTGTGTTTGTACACGTAAATTTCATTAACAATTAGCAGATAACTCTTTCCCAGTGGAGGAGGCTAACCAAGATCGTAATTTATGGAAATAATTTAATACTAGAGCTTAGGATAGATTCTTTTGCGTTTTGTGTGCAAATTAATGTGGGAATAAATCGGAAATTGAGAGTGCCATGAGTGGCGAAGCTTTTTGAATGTAGGAAGTGCATTTTAGTGTTGGGCACAAAAGAAAGCAAGTCAAAAACGCAACTTTCTTAGGTGTAAATACTCTTTCCCTTTAATTTATTCCCTCGCTCGCTAGCGTTATCTTATTCTGCCAGAGATAGAGGAAGAACCTTCAGTTGCTGTCTCAATATTGTTATTTATTTAAACTTGCTTCATTCAGTTTTTGTTTTATTCTTTTTTGTTTCTCATTCGATTTTGTTTTTCTTTTTAGTTTCGAGTACATACAATATAGCAGTTGTAATATATAACTTTTTTCATTAAATTTGATTTTCTTTTGCATATACATATTTTGAGATTCGGTTTTTGCATTGTTTTTATAATAGAAAACCTCCACAGAAGACTCAAGAGTCATCGTTTATGGGAGAGAGAGAGAGGGGGGAGTTGGGTTTGGGAAAAGTTGGGGAAGTATGTACTTAAAATGAAGCAGAAGACATCTTTGGCGTGTTTCATTTTGTTGTTTGTTTTTGTATTTTTTTTTTAGATCAGCTAAATAGGAGCAAAAATCATTGAGTACTCGTGTTTGCATAGTTTAATAAAATTTCGTAATAATAAAATATATATATATATTTATTTTGTTGGATTTTTGTTTGGTTTTCGCTTCTTTTTGGGTATATGTATATATATATAAATTTGAAAAAGCCTATAAATCCAAAAGTAGTTTAAAATCAAAGCACTTCGTTTGGGTCATCGAAAGTATTCCATAATGTTACTTGAAAAATATATATGTACTTTTATGTGGTATTCGGAAACGGAGAGGAATATATAGTGTGTGGTGTGCAAAGCTCTGTTCCATGGCCCAAGCGAGATTGATTCGAAAATTGTCTTCCTGTTCAGAGAAGAGCCAGAAGAGAGAAGTAGTTTTGTGTACGTTTTGTTTTGTTGTTTGTTTAACAATTTGATATATAGAGTTTAATATTTATAATAGTTTTTTTTTAGCTTTTCGTTTTTCTTTAATAAATTGATGCGCTCCTTGGGTCTGCTGTTGGTTTGTGTTTCTTGTTCGGTTTTTTGTAAAAGCATTCTTAGCAAAAAATTAAAATTTCTCTCTGTTTTCGGTTCTCTCTGTATTTGTTCCTGGTTACCATTTAATCGTTTAAAATTTTCGGACTTCAGCGCCTTCATGATCGACTTAATAATCATTCCCCCCTGTTATTGTTTAGTGCTTGACATTGAATCCTACGTATATATATATAATCAAATACCCATATAAAATAAATCCCTTGATTCCGGCCGAAATTCACGTGTCACGGATCGACGCCGTCGCGTTCTGAGTGAGGAAGCTTCATATACCATCTATAAATATACTCGTACAGTTTCTCCTTGGTTTTTTTGTTGTTTGTTTTCTCGTTAATATAATTTTGTTTAAAAAATCAACGCCACTTGTTGTGTGCCTTGTCCTGCCTTCCTTCCTTCCTTCGTTACTTCGTTCCTTCTTTCCTGTCCTAAAGAGTCCTAAGGGGTGCTTACAGCTTTAAGCATAAGTTTAGCGTAGGCGTAGCGCTCCGATCGATCCCTATCCACCCTCCATCTCCATCCTCATGTGGCGCATCCTGGCCTACTTGTCCTCGCCGATGCCCTCGTCGGTAGTGGTCTTGCGCTCCCTCGCCTCATCGCCGCTGATATCACATTTTTCAGCCAACATATCCTCGATACCCTCGTCCACCGTCTGGCTCTCGCCGGGCACATGCTTGCGCGCCAGCTTGGTGACCACCACGCATTCGCCCTGCGGCAGCGGCGGAAACTTGCCGTAGGCTGTGTTCCCAATTGTGCCCACAGTGCTGTCCTCGTAACAGTCCGGCGTCATCCGCACCCGGCACGTCTCGAAGGCCTTCTCGTAGCCCAGCTTGGTGTACAGATTACGGGACGCATCGTTTCCTGGACGTATCACAACGAAGGGCGTGTAGCCGCGCTCGATCACTAGCTGGGTCAGTGACTTGGCCAGTCGGATGCCATAGCTAAGGGGGAGATTAAGGATTAGTTTCGTGGCTTCACATTGGTTAATGATATACACCCACCCCATTCGCCTAAAATCTGGACGTGTTTGCATTGAGAACATGGCGCCGTAGTAGGAGTGAACCATCCAGGCGGCTAGCTCACCGGTGTCCTTGCGAAAGATGCCCAGGCCGGGCAGCTTGCGGACAAGGATGTCGAACAGCTGGACGCACTCGATTTCATTGGCAGGATATAGATCGTGGATGCCATGGACGTTGTCCAGTGTCAACAGACGCATCTCCGCATCCTCCGGCAGCGGCTCCAGCTCCAGATCGGCGTTCAGCTTGTTGCACACGTAGATATCACCACTGAGTCGTTCCATCACACCGAACTTGGAGTAGAAGTCATCCAGGCGATTCATAATGGCGATGTGCGTAAAGTTCAGGTACATAGGCTTCTGCCAATCTATAAGTACATCTTCGGTGCGCAGCATATCGACATGCTCGATGTGTGCGGATGGACAAAATATGCCAAGCGTTTGGTATATATTGTTGTGCGGCTGAAAATTTGTTTTAAAAAATTATTAATTAATTTTTGGCAAGTGGAAATATTTTGCAATGAGTACTCACCGCAAGCGTGCATCCTGGAAAATGGAGAATTATCGGTTTGTCGGGCCAATCTTTAGCAACATAAAACTTGAAATCCCAAATACGATCATTCAGGTACGTTTTTATGGTTTGATGAAACTGTAAAAACGATTTAAGATTTATTTTTAATTTTACAAATCTTTTAATATTTATTTCGGGACTTAAAATATTACATCTTAAAGGAAAATTATATAATAATACCGATCAAAAGTCCTTACAACATCAATTCTAATTTATCCACTTGTATACCTTTTCAGGGTATTATAATTTCAGTCAAAAGCTTAAAAGGCAGTGAAGAAAACATTTTTTAGTTTAGTTATAATATTTTTAAGCTTTAAGTTAGCTTTCTTTCTTATTTTTTGTATGCCGTCTTTAAACTTTATTTATCGTGCTTGATACTAATTAATTTAAATCATTCAAAATTAATGTACAGATTTACCCTACACTTATCTTTGAGCACTTTCCATATTTAACAAGTACAAAAGTCTTGCCACACAGGCAACGTTTTCCCAGCCGTTTGACTTTGCATTCTCAGAGCTGTTGGTAAACGCCCCAAAAAAGAAAAAGTTTGCCTAGCTAAAAATCGAAACTTTTTGGCCAACTCCAATGGTGGCCAAATCCTTGAGGCCGGTGCCAAGCCGAAACTCCACCATGCCTTCCCTCCCCATCGAGAAAAGTAGAAAAGCACGTGATGTGCAGAGAGTGGTGGGAACGAGGGAATGGCATTAAAAATTGAACAAAATAACAAGTGTAAATAGCGAAAACAGGTCAACAGAAAAATGCGAGCCCCGGCCTGGCAGTGGGTTTGAGATTGCATGACTTGTGGTCTCGGCAACGCCTTCTGTGAATGCCAAGCTCGGTGGGGGAAAATGCAGGTAATTGTTGGTAAATTATCTGAGAACTGGGCGTGGTCTTTGTCTGAACTTCCCCAAAAATTAAGTAAAATATTTAACAGAAAACTGAAAATGAGCGAACTGGATTAATACGCACCTTTAATGATTCCGGCAAATAGCGTTCTAAAGTTACCAAAATTTCTGGAAGCTCTGATTCATGCACCAAACGAAAGTGTTTACCTTCAGGAATGATTTCCATTTCTGTAACGAGAAATAAATGCAGGTGAAACTTTAGCGCTCTCAACGTTCATTACAACTGCCTGCCCTTCTCTTATTTTTGGTTATTTTTGTTTATTGCGATTCCCTATAAGACCATTTTTGGCCCCTTTCAAGGCCGCCACCGTAGTCGGCCACCAACGTGAGAATGAAAAGTCGGAAAAGCAAGAGTGAAAGGGAAACCAGAGTGCACACACGTCCGGATGTTGAGGATGCTCTGCCGCAAATGGCTCGAAAGGAATATGAGAACCGGGATTTCCCGCAGCCAAACATCGACAGTTATTGCCCCAAGCTGCTTAGGCATGCAAATTGCTTGTGCATCGGAAGGACATCGGCAATTGAGCCAAATTAGCAGGAGAGTGCAATCCCAAAACAGGTAATCACCATCAAAATTTGTCCAATAATCAATTTAAAGCTATTAGCTAAAATTTAGCTCAATTACTGTCGATATTTGATGACAAGATTGGCTTAAACTAATTGCAATGGTGATTTTAGAACTACAGATAATTCTGAATTCGTTTAAATGTAATTTATTACATTTGCTGCAATAAATTAGTTAAAATAATATTTATTAATCGGAGCTGAAAGTTTTAAAAGGTTTTCCCTTATTTTATTATCTTAATTTGTCAGGAAAAAGTCTGTAATATTTTCCGACTTAATTGGTGTGTGTTTTTTGTTCGTTATTGTTTTTGCACTGCTTTTTGATTGATGGCCATTGTGATTGATTGACGATTGCGCCAAATATCATTATCCTTCACTCGTCCGTGGCATGTGCCATTCCATTCCTCTTGTTGCCCCGCCGCCAGGGGTTACTATGACTATTTATTGCAGTTATTTGTGCGCTATGCCGCCCAAAGCGAACGTAATAATGGCGCACATGCTGGTTGGAATTAGTATTAGTCATGTTGTACATAGCCCAAGGTGGAATGGGGCAGGACTTGAGCGTTGAGGAGAAAGAAACGGAGGAGGACTAGACTACTGGCCAAGATATGCCACGTATCCGCATCACGTCTGCTCCGGCTCAGACGGTGCTATGCAACACACTTTAATGTCTTTTGGGAAAACAAAATCAATATTAGACATAAGTATTTGCTATTTCTGTTATTCATTGTTTACAGGAAAAAATATAAATTGGGAACTAATTGGATGGATCTTCAAGAAAATCAACATGAAAGATAACAGCTGGATTGTAAGGCCTTAACTAGTGATCAAGAACTTCTATGGTATGATTCTAAGAGAGGGAGGCATAAACTTTTGATTTAAAGCTTCCAAATGTAACAATACGAATACATTAAGGTCTCCCCTTAGATTCCTAGAGTTCACTGATACCTGGTTATAGTTACCAATTACTTTTCGTGTGAGTTTCCCGCGACAAGAAATAGTGAAGGTGGAGCGCGCTCTATAGGAGTGCGGCTTTGATATGACAGCTCTGTTTATTTTATGGATAAAAATACCGTTGACATTTCACAGCGACACCCCCTAAGGGTTGAAAAGTAGACGTGCAGACACCGCAGGTGCCGTCGCTGCCCAAAGAATGTCCCAGTCTGAATCGTCGTTTTCACAGCAGTCCCATTCCCGAACCAAGCCCCTTTCTGCCCTCTCTACCTGTGGCATGCTATCGCACTTGCCAGCCAATTTATTTCGGTTACGTTTGTTTTCTTTTTTTTTCGGCCTAATTATTGAGTTGCCATATGGCTGCGATGCGTTAAATTTTAATACCCTTGGCCGGAAGGGCATCATGAATTGGTCATGAGCTGGCATCCCTTGAATGCGATATACAAAACGGAATCGCGGTAATACGTGCAGAATGCCAAAGGAGGCGGGGATGGAGGGCAGGCACAATTTTGCAGAATTCCAGGAACAAGGAATTTGCGAACAAAGGAGTAAACGAAAATAATGCACGAAAAGAACTTGAATGAACCAAGGCAGGAGTTTCAGGTAGGTTAAAGACGTTAAAGGAGGTAAGAGGAAAGAAAAACATTTAAGAGGAATAGATAATAGGGGGTTCTGGAGGGATCAGCTAAGGAATTCCTGTTAAGGATCAATGACATTTGAAAATAACGAATTCTGGTTAAAAAAATGTAGCAATTATCAATGGAAAAGTGATTGCAGGAGACAACGAACTCGTTAAGGGATAAGAGATTAATAAATAAATGGAAGTTAGATGGCAAGGGGATGTACACAAAGTATTTAATGAGAATACAATGGTAAGATATATGAGAAATGTGAATTTAATTAATAAATGAGTGTGGTATTGAGAGGATAAATTTAAGGGGAAAACTGCTTGAGGAAATTGCTTGTAATATTGTGTTTCAAATATAGAAATAAAGTAACAACTGTACAAAAGGAAAATTCGATATCTACATTAAATTAAATCGATTATTCAAAACATCTTTAAAGTTTTTACCATTTAATCAAATTTGACTGTTCAAAAGAATCATCTTATAGATTTATTCAACAGCTTAATCTCGTGTTTGTCAATTGTCCCCTTAATTTTGAATGGATTAAGTACTTTGAAGAAACTTTCAAGGTAGATGAGATATCGAAAGGGAAAGTACCATTAAGTTTTAAAGGGTACACAGTCATCGAATGGGAAATTTCTAGTGATCAGTCCGCTGATTGCAGACGCTGGTTTTTGGGGCGCATCCACGCTAATTGACATGCACATGTGCATTTTCGGGAATGGCGCGCAGAAAAGTTAGCGACATTTTCTCAATTAAATCGAGAAAATCGGATTCGGCAACACACACACTTACAAAAAATATTAATTCCGTTGACCTTGTGTGAATTTGTGGCTGCCTCCGCTGCGGTTTCTGCTGTTGGTGTGGTGCGGCTTCTTCTTCTTAGTTTGCGGTTTTTTCGTCTTTATCCTCGAGGCTTGTCAGCTTTGCGTGCGTGATATTTATTTATTTATTTTGTTTCTTTTCTATTTTATACGCTCACCGAATAGTTCGTTATTTATTTATGTTTCGAAATTTATTAAATAAATTGTTTTCGGTTTTGCTTTCAGTTGTTTTGTTTTTGAAAAAGTTCAGTATGAAAATAATTGTTGTTTGGTTTTTATAAATTTATGTTTTTTATAGGCAAATCACAGATGTCTTCATTAGAAAATTTAGTTATTTTAGTTTTAATATTTTTTTTTCTTGTCTTGTTGATAGTTTGTTACTATTTATTTTGGGGCTTCTTTCCTAGAATTGGCTTGTTTTCTTGATTTACTTTGCTGCTTTGGTTAGGCCTTTTTCGAATGGAGATGTCGGCAGGCTTGAGAGCAATTGATTAGTTCTCGGCTGCGATTGATTATTGGGGTGAGCCTAACTCGATGGACGCTAGTGTTGTGGCAGCAGCCTCTTCCTGAATACAGTTAGCTCTGCTGGGCTGCCCCTGCTACTGCTGCTCTCTTCGTCGCGTCCTCCCTGTCTCTCCGGTTCGGTTGCTTGCCCCCGTTGCACCTCCACACTAATGGCCTAACCAGGCGGCGTCGGCGTCTCTTCGCTTTTTACAGTTAGCTTAGCTCGGCTGCTGCTGTTGTCCTGGCGACTCAGCTGCGTGCGTTTTGCTCTGTGTGTGTGTGTGTGCTAGCCCAGCAACATGGCGCCCGGGAGGGGGCGGAGTGGAGTGGGGCTGAAGGGGGTGGTCGGAGTTTTGCAGTCGATTATTATTCTCGCTGGTTTTTTATCGCTTTCGATTCGCGGCGCGCGTCTATCGCTGCAATTTGTGGCTTTTAACCGAGCATTGATTTTCCTGCTGCGGCCTGGCCTGATTTACTGCAGTGCATATGTATGGTCTATGCCTGTGCCTGAGTCCTGGCGGCGGCGCCTGATCAAAAATTTCGCACTTGGATTTTATTTTTTCGACGTGGTACTCCTCCGCTTTCTGTTTTCTGTGTTCTCTGCTTTCTTGTTTTTGTTTTTGGCCAGCCAGCCAAGGACACTCACGCACACAGACTCACAAGCACCGACACGACACGCACACCCACGGGACAGTCCACGCACCGTGGAATTGAGTTTCGTCTCGATTTCGCTTAATTCGATTGCGGCTGCTTTATTTGGAGAACTTTCTGCATCTGCTGGTGTTGTGGTTCCTGCTCCAATTCGCTGCCTTGGATGGTTTTTCTCGGGCTGTGGTGCTGCTGCGGCTGACTGGGAAACCGAACTGAACTGACTGACTGACGACAACGAACTGATTTCGCGGCCCAAGGAGCCGCAGCAATGAAGGCAGCAGCAGCACCAGCAGCAGCAGATGTTGCTGTTTTTCGCAGCAGCCTGTTGTTGTTGCTGCCTGTTGCACAGTGGGATGACTTCAGGACTTTTCCTGCAATAACAGAAGGTTCGAGTCTGTTCAGGGAAGTTTTAGAGTACATTTACATTTTTAATGAAAGTCTAAATATAAAAATAAAAACAAATGCTTGTTTATAGAATGATAAGCAAAAACGCAATTTACATTATTTACACCTCCTTCTCCCGAAATCATGTCCACCATAAGGACCTTGTTTAAGGGAGATTTCAGAACAACTACTAAATATATTGTATAAATATATATATATATTTTCAAGTTAAAGATGAAGAAAGGTTTTGTTTGCGAGATAATTAATTCCTCATATGTATGGTATGGAATACCAGTCTGTGTAAAAAACCCTATCTTCTGGCCGACCCACTGTGCACCGCTTGCAAATTCGAGAACGATGGCAACTGCAACGTGGCAGAGACGTCGTCATTTTTCGCCTTCGTGGATTCGTTTCGCTCTCTCACGCTCTCTGGGCTCCATCCCCCTCACCCTTTGCAAGCGCCTCATTCTCTCTTAGGTGCACATGTAAAAATAATTGCAATTTAGGGAAAACAGCTGGTCATAATTCGGCTTGGTCATGAGTAATTGTTTTAATTTCCTTTAATTAGAAACGGGGACCTTCTCAGAAACACATTTTATAGGTGGTATATTCATTACACACTATTGACTCATAAATTTAATTGGCTAATTGTAAGACTAAATAAGAAAGAGCCATTCAAACCCCGATTGCCTTGAAGTATGCAATATTTTCTGGTTGTTTCAGTAATCCTTCTTATTTTAATTTTTTTTTTTTAGTGGAAACCCCTTGTTAAGTACAAAAGAACTACCTTCTCATTTACTGCCCTATAATCCTTGTAATTTCTCTCTGTGCACGCTCTCTTTGTTTTCGCTCGTCCTCTTTCTGTTTACCTCCCACTGACGCCTTGCAATTGTGTTCGTACTCACTCACATGTTGCCATCCCCATCGGACGGGCTCTCTTCCTTTGGGAGAGATGCGAGAGCGAGCGAGAGCACGCGAGTGGCAGGCGAAATGTCGACCGTTCGACTCACTCCAACTCCTTGCTGGATCAGGAGTTGAGTTTGGTTCTGGCTTTGGCTTTTGTTTTGCACGTTGCCCAGCGTAACGTAACTGTACACCGGAGCAGCGTGGAAATTCGTGCTGGATTGGGATGCGTTTTCAAAACACATTAGGCCAACGAAATCGCACACCAAAGGAGCAAAGCAGCACAGCAGCGAAAAAGCAAACAAATGGGAAAATGGCCACGGCGTCAGCGCAATACGTATACGCCACGTAGCGCCGACACTTTCGGAGCACGTGTCACCAAAGCCGGCACTCTCCCGCTCTCCGTTCTCCATACTTCCGCCCATCCTCTCCTTTTCTCTCTCTCTCTCTCTATCTCTCTTCGAGCGGCCTGTTGTTCTTGCTTTGTTTATACCGCTCAGCTGTGAGGACGAAAAGCCGTTGGTGCCGCAAAAAATCCATTTTAATCGCCATAATTTGGACTGATACGTGCAGGGTGCTCCCCAATCCCCAATTCCCCAATCCCATCCAATCCGAATCCGGCGGACTTGACCGGAAAACGTTCCGGCGGCCCAAGGTCGCCGCCGCCCAACGTGAGTGAGTGTGCAATTGACATTTTTATTGGCATTAAGTGGTGCAGGGACAAGTTTCGGTTTCAGTCGTACTAGTACTTCCAGTTTCAGTAATTAAAGCAGACATGAAGACGCGCCAAAAACAAGGACTAACTAAGTATAACAAGTAAAAGGGAGCGTTACGACCATAAAATACTCTCTGCGTGTAAAAATTCTAGCATACTTTTTGGTGCTGTGTTTCGTAAATATTCAAATATAGGAACATAAGGACCCTTATTAAAACTTAAGAGCATTTTCATAGAACTGAAATCAATATCTTGAAAAGTTTGGTTCCTTACGTCCTTCGCAACGAATTCAAGATACCCTTCGCAATATCCTACAAATTCCGGATATAAAAACACACCCTGAGTGTTTTGGTGTTGGGAGGTCCTTATTTTGTGTCTGTGTGTTGCATTCGAGTTGCGAGTTTTGCGCCATGCCACGACATGCATCATGAATCACGCAAATTCCGAGCACGCAAAGACAATGACGCCAGCCCCTTTCGCCCCTTTTCGCACCACTCGCTGGGTGTCGAGGACGCATAACTCCGGGGTTCGTAATCCATAGTCGTCATCGCCAAACTATAGTTATAATAGATACAGCAGTTACAATAGCTAGTTACCACCCCGGCTTCAATTCCTTGCCATTTCCAAGGAAACTTTGCTCGTAAAAGCGAGAATAACTGTTAGCTTTCATGCCGTCTAACGGGGTCTATGGCATTTAGTCAGGTGCCCTGATGGATCCGTCGTCCGGGAATCCGGTTCCCCAGAAGTGAATTGAGGAGGTGCCGACAGCCATTTGACAGTAGTAAAACTCTGTCCTTGGGGGCATTTATTAAAATTTATATGCAACCGAAACTGGAACTGCGGAACTGGACGACCCCAGACAGATAAGCACTGCACGGAAATGGGGGATAACAATAACCATTCGATGTAAACAATAGCTATCAATGTGGGTTTTTGTTGCCTAAATTAGTTAAGCGTGGAATAGAAAATAATCCGCAACAATACGTCATTTGAATGCACACGAAGAAGTGAATCGGGAAATAAAATGTAAATATATGAAACCTAATTCGGTAGTTTTAACTTTGCTTATTGGCAGAAACCTTGAAATAATTTTTAAACAGTTTTAAAAATTATGAAATCAATAAAATTGTGTCCAAGTTTTTCGCAGTGCCCTTCAGTTTGGGGGCTTTCCTCGAACTGCGGTGTTGACAAACTGCTCGAAGAGTTTTTGGCTTCGGCGGCTTTTTGCCTTCACTTTGGCGACTCGGCGACTCGTCCTTGGCATGAAGTTCGCTGCTGCTGGCCTTTAATTAGCTTTTCTGGGATTACTCATACAACGCGGGGTCTGGGGGGCCGGAGGATAAAGTGGAGCCATTGTTTCAGCGCTGGCATGCGGATGTGGCCTGGTGGCTGGTCAAACGTGCATGTCTGGCACGTGTTCGGTGTTCGGCGGGTTAAAGTTAAGGCGAGCGAGCGAGCGGGCTTAATGTCAGGGTCAATGCAGGGGCCCTCTGCATGTGTGCTATGGCCAATTCGACGGATTGGCCCCCATATTTGAGGTATATACGTATAATGCATGCGGACACGTTGCATAAATCAAAATGCCACGAAAAAAGGGGAGAGACAATGGTTCGGTTTACAATGTAATGTTTTTTTGTTGCTCAACCGAGATAGGATATACAATATTTATTCAAAAGCAATTGGCCGGGCGCTTCTGTCGTCGACAGCTGCACGCTGGGGACACTTTTGACGCACACACGTGGCCACCACCACACTCACATAATGGATGACATATACATATGTATGTACGTATGTATACATAAATATATGCAGAGAATAACGGTGGCCTTGCCCCTGCCAATTAGAGTTATTCATTTCATTTACATTTCGGGGGACGTGTTAGGGGCACTGCAGTGTGCCCACAAATGGCTTACAAACAGGTGAATGAGTTATGCAGGTAAATCGGTGGGTATTACTAATTCTTGGGTTGTCGGCATGATCAAAACCTAAAATTTGATTTCGTTGTCTATATATTTAAATTTTTAACATATTTATTTGTTAAATCAAGTTTTTTATTAGTCTGAATATTCTTTTATTTAATGTGTAGTAGGACCTTATTAGAATTAAAGATAAAAATAAAGTATATGTTACAAATAAAAAAATAAAAATCTTAAAATAAAAGTAACGTATTTTATAGTCCCGTAGCAGCCAGCTATTGCTAAGAACACAGTGTGGCAGCGCCGTTTAAAAGCGAAATGAGTGACCAGCTGCCATGGAGGCAGAAATCGTTACTTAGATTCAAAATAAGGAAAAGGTCACACCCAGCTCTACACGCCGACAAATAATAATATTTAAAATTCGTCTAAATAATTGGAAATGTCTACTTTTAAACCAAAATTTCTGAAACCAGACACAGACGACGCCATATCGGATAGCACGGGCAGCGAGCAGCAGTCCTCGGCCTTTGTATTCAATGCCCACCACAATTTGGGTTTGGTTGAGCAGGTAAACAATGGCAATTAAGCATTTTTATGAAATTAACAAAAAACCAACCTTTTTATTTCAGCGGGAGCGCTTGCCCATACGACAGTACCGGGATCAGATTCTGTACTGCCTGGAGAAGCACCAGGTGGTGATCCTTGTGGGAGAGACGGGCAGGTGAGAGAGATTCTTTGGAAAGTCAAAGAAATTTCCTTTAATTTGATGTTTCTTTGTGTGTTTTTTAGTGGCAAGAGCACTCAAGTACCGCAGTATTTGTACGAATGGGGCTGGCATTCCAAGGGCCTGATTGGCATAACCGAACCCCGACGGGTGTCCACAGTAAGCCCTTCTTTTTGTCCCCAGAATACCTTCCACTAAATACCAATCCTTCCCAGGTTACACTAGCGAATCGAGTGGCCCAGGAACGTGGCGAACTCGTTGGCGACACAGTGGGCTATGTGGTGCGCTTCATGGAGCGGATTACCGCAGAGACCAAGATCAAGTTCATGACCGAGGGCATCCTGCTGCGTGAACTCCTCGCCGATCCCCTGCTCACCCAGTACGGAGTCATCATTGTGGACGAGGCCCACGAGCGCAACATGCTCACCGACATGGTCCTGGGACTGCTCAAGAAAATCCTCCGCAAGCGAAGCAGCCTCAAGCTCATCATCTCGTCGGCCACCATTGACGCGGGCTTCTTCAGCGAGTTCTTCAGCTGGCCAGGATCGGGAGAGGTGAGCGTGAAGCTCAGCATCGAGGGACGCATGCATGCTGTGAATAATTTCTATCTGAACGAACCCTGCGCCGACTACGTCAAGGAAACGGTAGAAACTGTGTGGAAGCTGCACCAAAAGGAGCCGCCCGGCGACATTTTAGCCTTCCTAACCGGTCAGGAGGAGGTTCTAGAGGCACTGGATCTACTGCGCGAATATATAGCCAGTTCGGAGCAGCAAAACCTCAAGGTGCTGCCCATGTATGGCAGCATGTCGAGCACAGATCAATTGGCGGTGTTTTTCACGCCCCCCAAGGGAGTGCGCAAGGTGGTGCTGGCCACGAACATAGCGGAGACCTCTATCACCATTCCGGGGATCGTGTATGTCATTGACTGTGGCTACGTCAAGGTGAAGTGGTACAATCCCAAGACCTGCAGCGACAGCCTGGTGGTGGTGCCGGTAAGCAAGGCCTCGGCGGTGCAGAGAGCGGGAAGAGCGGGTCGTATGCGTCCCGGAAAGGTGTATCGACTGTACACCAAGCCAGACTATGAGGCCTTGGCTCCGCGACAGCCCCCAGAGATGCGGCGGAGCGAGATGAGCGGAGCTGTACTCCAGTTAAAGGCTCTGGGCATTGCGAACATACTTCGCTTTGATTTCCCATCACCGCCGCCAGCACAGAATCTGCTCTCTGCCCTGGAGACACTCTTCGCTTTGGATGCCATCGATGAGCAGGGTAATTTGACCAAGCCGGTGGGTTATCTGCTTGCCGAGCTGCCCTTTAGCGCCATGCTCTCGAAGATGCTCTTTGTATCCGGACAGATGGGCTGCTCCGAGGAGATCATCACTATCATTGCCATGCTCCAGGTGCAGTCTGTCTTCTCGCGTCCTGTGTCGGCCGTGGCCCAGCAAAGTGGACGCATCGCCCATCGACATTTCGAGGTGGCCGAGGGAGACTTCATCACGCTCCTCAACGTCTTTACCGGATTCGTGGAGGAGGGCATGACCAAAGAGTTCTGTGGCCAGTATTATCTCATCTACAGGAACATGAAGCGAGCCTACGAGCTGAGAGAGCAGCTGGTCACGTTGGCGCGCAAGAAGTACGGCATTCCAATCTTCTCGTGCAAGGGCGATGTGGAAACATTGTGCAAATGCATCACCGCCGGCTTCTTCACGCAGGTGGCCTACCTGCATCACTCGGGAGTCTACCGACAGATCAGTAGTGGCACCGAGCTGTCCATCCATCCCAACTCCACGCTGTACACGTTGCCCCAGGCTCAGTATGTGGTCTATGGGGAGCTGCTGCAAACAACGAAGCTGTTTATGAACCATGTGACAGTGATCAAAAGGGAGTGGCTGACGGAACTGGCTCCGCATTACTACCAGCAGACCACGGTGCGGGATTAGCAGGGAAAAAGGGGAGATTTACTATGACAGAGTGAGTTTGTGGAGACCATTGTCATTCCCTTTAATTTATTATAACTTTATAGATAAACGCCTCATGAAACAACTTATTAACTAGATATTATGTCAAATATTTAAACTACGCTTGCAGATTTAGCCAGCAGCGACGCGACCACGTCCCTGGAACAACATCATAGACTCCGGTCCTCGGATAACCCGCGACATCAGCTCCCAGCACATTTTGGCGGGCAAAAGACTGAAACAGAAAGAAAAACCAAGGAATTACAATACCCATAAAACGCTTTAAGGGATTACTTACCATTTCAGGGGCGTTAGCAGGCGTATGGAGTTGGGCAGGACGCACCACACCTCGTTGCAGCGGACAGCATTCTCGATACGATCCGCCACATACTGAGGCTCCAGCATGGGCATCATCCGCGGACGAACCCCGGAAAACATGCCTGTGTTGATGTAATACGGACAGATCAGACTCATTTGGATTTGATCATAGCCATGGGCCTTTAAATCCGTTAACAAGCTCTCATGAAAGCCAATGCAAGCATATTTGGTGGCTGCATAGTCGCTGCAACCATAGGTGCCCAGCATTCCCGTGACCGAGCCCACGGTGACTATGTGGCCGCGATTATGCCGCATCATGTGGGGCAGGAAGGCCTTCACCGTCCAGTAATGTGAGATGATGTTGATGTTGTACGTATTCTGGATCACCCGATCGTGCAGCTCCCAGAAGGGCTTACAGCAAACGATGCCCGCATTGTTGATCAGTATGTCCACTGGGCCCACATCCGCCGTCACCTGGCTGGCCCGCTGATAGACCTGCTCCCGATCGGAGATGTCCACCACATAGCCCTTGCAGTTGTCATAGCCATGCTTGGCCAACAGATCCACGGTTGTCTTTATGGCTGCACGGAAAATTATTGTCAAATAGAGCTAATCAAAATTGTAAATGTAACAGCTTTCACTCGCCGCCGGACTGGGGTTTCTTGACCCGCTGCGCAGAAGCTGTGACCAGGCACTTAGCATGCTGGTGCGAAGTGGAAGACGAAAAGGAAGCCTTACCTTCTTGATTGATATCCCAGATGACAATGCGGGCCTGTAGTCGCGCAAAGTTTAGGGCTATCAAGCGACCAACGCCACCGCCGCCGCCTGTGATGAGTACCACCTGACCGGAGATGTTCTGTGGAAAATTGAAAGTGAAATTGTGTTTAGTTGGGGTTTGTTTAAAGTATTTTGTGAACAGATGAGTTTGCAAAGGTCTCTTATAAACTGTTGAGATTAGTATGTAAGCCTAGGAAATCTAGTTAAGAGATGTATGTATAACTAAGTATTTAATGAAGTACATACAAGTATGTTATAATACATCAATTTATTTATTAATTTTAACTCAAGAAAACGTAATTTCCTTACAAATTTAAACCACTTTGCTTCATTTAGGTGTTAAAGTCGGAAATCATATACGTACGCCTGTAAGCAAAACCTATTTAGCATACGAAAAAGGTGCGACTGCGCCATGATGTTGCATTTAATGACAGCTCAGCATTTTGCATAAATATTTCTTTTATTTTATTTTGGCATAAAACTGTCTTGCCACATCGTTTCGAACCATAATAAAAGATGTGTGTATGTTGCAAGTATTGTTAGTCGATTGGAACTGCGACAGAGTTAAATCAAGCTAAGCGAAGTTCAATCCCCTACATCTAAGGGAAGTTGAATCTGTCTGCTAGACATGTCATAACTTTTCCTTTTTACAATAATGTATACAAGTATATTCCTCTACAATTTCCACACTCAGTGTGTGCTTGAAGCGTAACTAACTCTTTAGTTAAAAAGCCCAAGGAAAAGGCATTGCACACAAAGATGGTTGATAGATGCGGAAAAACTCGTTGTCATACTAAGGTGCTTTTTTGCTTTGTCGTCTTCAGTCACAAATATATGTACATATATTTTCGGCCAGAAAATTAATTTAGCCAAGTCAAATGTTTATTCCATAAAAACAGTAAATAGCTTAAGTTCAATGTCATCCTAAGGCCTGGTTAATTGAAAACCAAGCTGCCTAAACTACAGCATAACGAAGCAAATATTTAAACAAATTTTTTAAGTGCTCGCTTAGGTAGCTGAGATGCCAAAAAATGGTAAATAGAGAAGAGTTTTTATTTAGTCATGAATGAGCCAGCAAAGCGTGTGAACAAAATTGCTTAGCCATCGAAGCAAATCAAAACAAAGCCAGATATTTGTTCAAATGTTTTCAACGAAAAGTTTAAAGTGCTGTGAAATTATGATGCTAAAATGTAACATTTAAATTAGAGAGTATATGGACTGCAACGAGATAATTATAATAGTTAAAAAGTGGCACTATAATTTATAAAAACAGCTTAACTGCACAACTAAATTTTATTAAATTAAATATTGATTTATCAAAGAGTATCATAAATTCGAATGGCTTGTTCGAAGCTCGAGCATGGTTTTGTTTTTATTACCACAAAAAATTGCGCGTGGCTCATTAGGGTTTGTGAAACTGCCAAAAATTGAAGTTTGGCTAAAGAAAAACAAGAGAAATGACTTTGAGGTAGCTCTATGGACCCATTGATTGATCTCAAGTGGCTACCTGCAAGTTGATTTAAAAAAAAAACATAAATTTTTGTGGGTGTCTTGCGGGATTTTTTCGTTGTGTAATCCACACTCAGCCAGGGTCAACCGAGTCGAGAAAGAAAGTCTATCAAAATGTAATTTAAATTATGCACATGCGACATTTGGTTTGACTTTTGACGATCAGATTACCTTTAACTTTCTAAAACGTTGCGGCAACAGGGTATAGTATACCGATTCCATTATGTAAAATATGGATTTAATGCCAAACACTAGCAGGTCGAGGAAGAACTGAAGGAAGGCTCGCAGCGGATGATCCATGTGGAGGAGTCCCGGTGCGGCAGTCATGATGATGGATCTGTCGCCCTTGGCAATTAAACGCGTGCGAGGGAGTTTTCGATTTGGGTTTGGAATACGGGTGTTATGGATTCCCTGCGCATGCGCGGCTGTATTATGCCTGATTAGGGGCCACGTAAATGCACGTTTGATCACTTTTATCGCTGGAGATCAGCTGTGCATATTAATGATGGAAATGCAAATGAAATTCGCTTGAATTTCTTTCTCTCGGTCTTCCGCCGTCTCGGATTTCGATTCGCAACGCGCCTATTATCTGAACTTTATGCTGGCTGGAGCCTCCTCACTCACGATCACGTCCACGTCCGCCGGGGCCGGAGTCACAAATTCGACTGAATGGTGATGCAAAAAAGCATAGAGCCTCGACTCGGCTCAGACCGTCGCTGTTTCTATTTTTGTTGCCTTTTCCATTATTCCACGAGATTCACAATGCTCGAAATGGCTGCGCGATAGAAGAAATGGAAAGCATTTTGAGCACTTTCTTAACTTGCCTTTTGGCTCTTGGCTTTGGCTCTTTCGGGCCTAAAAGCCAGGCCAGGCCAGCTGTTGGTGGGCCCACTCGACCTGTTTCTTGGCTCATTTTATTGTCTTAGTCGGTTCCGCTGAGTATTTGATTATGTTTCATGCCGAGACTTCTATTCGCATGCACTACCATATTTGGTGATGAAAACTGGTTCAGATGTTTAAATTTAATTCATTTGTTAGGAGAATAAAAGAAAATTGATTTGATTATTTATGCAAATATTTAAATAGGATTGAAAGAGTTTGTCAAATTTGAAAACTAAAAGGAATTCCTTGAATTTTTTAAAGAAAACTGTTCAATTAAAATTTAAAAACTCAAATAAACCGTATATTTAGTTCTTATATTGTATTTCCAGGAAATTAAATTACAAGGTCTTTTACCTTTAAATATATTCTACATGGTGAATGTTTCTGTAAATTCTGCGTATTTCTCTGTATTATCCCAAAAATATACAAATTTTATATAAAAACACCTTAAAATATGCTATGCAATCTATTTAATTACAATAAATGATACATATATATGACATCTAAAATGGATATACATTGTTTACAATAACTGCAACACAAAAGCCTTTTGGATTCAACTTAAATACAATATAAATTTCGTTACTTGCTTCAACCATGACTTAGTACCATTTATGTATTTAATTTAGTTCCCGAGTCCACCGTTTAAAACGGATAATATCTTTTGTATTCATAATATTTATCTATTAGATTCACAAAAAAACTCCCTTCCATTTCTCTAAATTTATTGTTTATTGTAATATTTTGTTTTACAATTTAATTAAGTCTGATAATCCATAATTATACATTGTCTCGCTCATTCCGCCCACAATTTAATAATTTACATTTCAGGTATTTCCGAGATATTTCTGATCTTCCATTGATACGGATAAAATATATGCATCTCTACCTTGAAAAGGCGATCTTAATATATGTGTAATTTACATTTTTATATAATAAATCAATTATACCAACTTATTCTCTCTATATGTCAAACGTGCCGCTTCAAGTAAAATGCTACTTTAGACTAATTTATTAGCTAATTTTAATGTAATAAATTCTGAGTTACGATCGGAGACCTACATCACCTTTTGGGCCGTATCGATAGCGATTTCAATCAATGGCGGCGATTTCTGTCACGCGGCAATCGTCACGCGGCCAACAAAACTACCGATATTTTGGCCAGGCGCTCATAATTGCGAACAACGAGCGCCGCGCTCTATCGATACGGCGCAATCCGACGGATACACACCGAGGCAGGGCGGCAGGCACAGATACACAACTGCACAGCTACACAGATACACAGCTAACACAGCTACGTAGCGCACAGATACAGATACATCCGCCGGTCGTGTTCGCTTCGGCTTGTGCTTGTTTTATTCGTCGCCGCTCTTTGGCTGGCGTGGTTGGTTTTCCGACGCCGACACACGTGCAGGGGGCGGCAAGGAGCCCGGGATGTGGGAGCGCCGTACCGCTGGCCCGCCGTCCGCTGCTACAGTTTATTGGTCGAGGAGCGTTCGCCCGTGTTCCAACTGGAACGTTGAAAATTTGTGTTGGTCGAATGACACAAACCGCACAGCAGGCGCTCAGCTTCTTCCAGATGGTGGTTGCCCTCACATAGTTGGATGGCGGCTCTTATTGGCTGCCGTCGCAGCTGCTCATGGACTCCCTGTGTGCTGTTTCTCGAGTGATAGCGGTCCGGACGCCGTCAGCTGATTACTGTGACTGGTGCGCCAGTCGCAGACCAACCAGAGCGGCTTTAAAGCGGACATATAATCATTACTGGCCAAGGTGCCCGAAAATAAAAAAGAACACAGCCGAAAAGAACAACAGAAGAGTCGATTAAGAAGCCTTTAAGCGAAGACCATCTGCGGCATTCTTCTGCAGCAGAAGAACAGGTTATATCCTGGCACAATTATGTGGGTGGAGTTCGTTGGGCCTTCATGCCGCATTGGCCATTGTTTGGCCATTGCATTCGATGATAGGTCCCGGGCCTATTGGCAATCACAATTGTAATTGGCCTCTTGTCCAATTGACTCACCCTTAGCCCTTCTGGTCCCTTAAACCTCTCGACAACGTTAAAGTCACTGCATTTTAAAGGGCACCGCACCAGCAACAGGTGACTCTGGTGACTTTCGCGGGGCCCTGTGTCTCTCTCTGGGTGTTAGAAAAATGAGGCCAGCAGCAAAGACATCGCCCGTTGGCTGCCTTGCCGCCGCCGCCGCCTTTTTCGGAATCACACTTTGTGTAGTGCGATTTGTTGTATCGCGCGTCATTTAACAGGGGCGCAGCGGAAATAGCCAGCGGATTTTCATAATTTTTGCAGTCTCGCTCTTGCTTGGTCGTTGTGGGTGACGAGCGGGACGGCTATACTGTTGCCGGCGTTTTTGCTGCGTGTGGGAAAGGGATAACTACAGGGCGCAAAGCTTGCGTGCGGGTGTTGGTCTCTGCTAAAGGCTTTTTTACAGTTCTATTTTAGTTTGGAAACAAGGTGTTTGGCTACGTGATTTTATTTTGTTTTTTTTTTTTTTTTGTATTTAAACAAAAAACTACTCTTTTATAAATATTTAACATTTGGAATTTAAATAAAAAATATTTATATTGCCTACTAAATATTGGTAAATAAGGAAAATAACATTTTATATGGAATTAATAGGACTGTGTATTTCTTATGATTCTTAATTAATAAAAGTTTTTATAATGATTTTTTACACAATTCGAAATGTATTGAACTCTTCTTAGTGTATCTAATATTATTCGAAATATTAATTTGTTTTGTGTTTATTTTTTCTATTTCGGCAAACTTCAAATTACTGAATTACTCTTGGCATAAATTGTTTAAAAAAAATAAAGGTTGCATTATAATCTTGTTCATAAAGTGGGTATGTTTATAAATTAAATAGCAATCTTTTAAAAGTAAGATAGTATTTGTGTTATAAGCTTAAATATATATATTTTGTAAATAGTTCCTATAATATTAAAAGTTACATCTGCAAATTGTATATTTATTTATTTACTTGGTTAATAAATCCGTAAATAAACATCAATGATATCTCAAAATATTTAATTTACTATAGCTTCCCAAGTGAAGTTAGGTTTACCTTGCAATTTCCAAAGCCTTTTAAAGAGCCAGGCCCTCTCCAAAGTGGACCCACCTTTGTATAATTCCCCCACAAGTAAACTTAATATTTAATCAAGCGGCAAGAGAGGTCACACGTATTTAGACCTGCAAATATTTAACGTAACTCGCCTCTACTTTAATTAAACAAACTTTATAAACTGAAGCGTAGATTAAAAGCTAAGGTCAGGCGGCTTCACAGATGATAAATGGTTCCATTAGCCATTCTTTAGAAGTTTCACTGGAACTCATTTATTGGGTTCTAGATTATAAATAGTTTATTTGTCGGAAACTAAAGTTCTGATTTAATCCCAATACTGGGAAAGCTTTGCAAACTATTAAGTTAAACCCATCAATCTTACTTAACGTTAACTGACATCAAATATATAATTAAACATAACTTCAACACAACGCCTGCATACGCTTAAGCCTTTGTTTTCTATAAATATTTATTTATTATTATAATATCTATACATTAATTATTTAATACAGAAATATACGGACGATTCAAAGTGTGGAATTAATTTAATTTAAATGAGATTAATGCTGTTGTTGCTTTTGATTTGCCTCTGCATTCGATTACGCATTACTTTTTTCATTTTTTTCGGGGTTTGGTATTATAAATATTAATGAAATATCGCATGAGATATGTGTTTGATTCGGTTGTGTCAAGTCTTTGAAATATAATCCCATGGAGTTGGTGTCGTGTTCCCCTTAACCTGTTCTCAGGCTTTACACGAGACGAGAAATAAAAAAGTCAAATATGGTGGAGATTAAATAAGGCAAAAATGTCAGTCATAAGATAAAAATTATGAGCAAAAGGTGCAATGAACTAACAGAAATAGAAATAAAAATGTATTTCTGTTTTGTGTGGATGAATAGGTAAAAATTATTTGATGGATTTACTGAAACTGAACTGAAACCTTTTTGGCAATTAATTAACTTATATCAATCAACATTAATTAAGGAGGGTTCTCACTGAATTTTTGAGGGAGTTCTTTGTAATTTGGTTTAGTCATACATAAAATATCACAGGTAAATCATGTTTTTTGAGGAATTTTTAATTATTTTTTTATGGATTTTCATACTATAATTTTTTTAAATAATCACCGATAGTTACATATTTAATATATATGTTATAAATCAAATTTTTTTTAATTCAAATGTAGATTAAAAATTTTTTGCAAGCAGAGAAACGCTTTAAATATTATAGCTTCCTCAAAAGACTATTCCTTCTCTATTTTCCCCCATGTTTTGCTCTCTTCCCGATCAACACTTTGAATATTATGTAGCTGCTTCCGATTATGATGGTTTACTTTTTTGGGCCCGCATCGGAACCAGTCACATGAGACTTAATGGTTCTGTCACGTACCAGACCCGCGTCTGAGGCTGCTTCTTTGCTGGCTTCGCTCTTTTCCCTCGGACAACGTCATCGAGTGGCTGACTGGCTATATACATTCACTTTTTTCGCATCCGCGTTATCGCCGGGGCGACAACTGCAACAAAGTCACCGCCGCGATTCAAGAAGAGTGCTCTTCATGGTACTGGTAACTGGTAACTCGTACCTCGCACGCAAATGTTGTTGTCGACGACGAGATCCGAGATCTGCTCCGCTCAAGGTTGAGGCAAACTGGTATCATCATCCACATGATTGTGGACGATCTGTTGTTTTTTTTAATTCGCCGAAGTGTACACAAAGAAAAAAGATATACATATTTCAGTTAGAGGTGTGATCTTGGTTTTGACTCGATATTTTAAATATTTTTTCCTCACTCTATTTAAATTGAATATTTTAAAATTATTTATTAAATCAGAAATAAAACTATAATCGGGAAACCGAAGTATGCCCTTGCAGATTGCACTCTGATCATGAAAATCTATCATAACTAAGCCAAAAACTCATTATTTTCAATTCGGAAATTTCCAAAAATTTGTACACAATTTTTTTCTGTCTGATAGGGTTAGATCGACTTGGCTGTTAGTGCTGATCAAGAATATGTATGATTTATAGGGTCGGAAATGACTCCTTCAATGAAGAAAACTGTCTTTAATATTCACTTAAAACTAACTCCTGTATTAATCTAAAAAAAATTATCTATACTTTTTCAAATAAAATAAATTAAAAGTATATATATCTCGTTCATTAATACAAATTATATCTCCCTGTGTAGTGCAGAGCCGCTAAACTGTTGGCCGATCCGAGGCGAGATTGTGGTCGCGGCTTGGCACGAGTCGCCGTGGATTAATTAATACCCATGTCCATTTAGCCCGCTGAAGATGTTCTCAGAGACTAAGCCAGAAAGCTAAAAAAACTAGAAGCCTTTCGCTTGTCCCATAAATCTGGTGAGATGTTTGTGCTACTACTACTATACTATAGTGCCCTTGAAGCGATGCCAAAATCGGAGAGATCAAAAGGCACATACTTCAGATATATGTTATATATATAGTGTTATATTCTGAGACAGACTCTGAGAGTTCTGTGTGTGGTAAACATTATCGGCGTACATTATTGTAAACAATAAAAATGTTGTTAATGACTGCACGGAATGCACTTAGCACTTCTTCTCGCTGGCTCGTTTTGCGGTCCCTGGCCATTGGTGTTTATGATTTATGAACAATTTCTAAAGTGCACTTGTTTGGCCGCAGAGACTAACAACACAGGTTGGACGGGTCTGTTAATTTTCGTCTCGCTTTATTTTTATTTTTTCGATTTTGAAAATGTAATTTCGAGGCGACTTGGCACGCATCTCGAGGGGATGGCAGAGACATGTGACGAGATCTGACAAACGGCTGTGAGAGATCCTCTGAGGCTGCTTCTAATTCTGCTGACAGATGAGGTCGCCCCCAACGATGCTGCGGCTTGTGTGCGGTGTGTGTGTGTGATGACTAAAGAGACTTCAGCAAAATAAACAAAGTGGAAACCAGCCAACCCTGAAACTGTTAAACGGACTGCAGCCGCAGCAGCAGCAGCAGCGGCATCATCATGAGCAACATCAGCCGGCGACCCATGAACTTTACACAACGCAACTTGCCTATATTTTTTGGCTAGCTACCAGAGTTGGGTGGGGTTGAGCCTGGTTTTTACAAGTGCGTTGCAGCAATCCAAGTTGCAGCAAGAAAATAGATTCCTCAGACTCGTGATTGCTCTTCTGGGCTAAAGATGTTTCTAGGATGATTACAAATGGGGTTCACTTTAAAGAAAAATCTATGTTTAATTATCGAAGGTAATGAAAAATAATAAAATTAAATGGAACACAAGCTCTAATAGATTAACAAGAAAAGATTTTAGAATTCAGCTTTCAACCATACTTGAAATTATTTACTTAAACATAAAATAAAATGGAATAAAAGCTTCTGAATTATGCAATTTGTTTTGCAAAAGAAGAATATAAAAAATGTGACGCGAATATTTAAAAAGCTGCTTAATCGAATATAACTAGTTTGTGTTTTGTGTTTTTATGCATTCATTTTGGGGGTTCTATTTATAACAGGTTGAATTTCACAAACTAATGCATATTAAATAAAGGAACAGACTTGAAACTAGATCTAAACAACTAAAAATAAGTTTAATCAACAAGAATTTCGAAAGAAGGCTTTAGGTTAATTAAATTAGTAAAAAAAATATATTAAATAAAAATTATTAATAGGAACAATTATTATAACGAGTATAAAATTATTTTTTGAGCAAAAAAGAAGGCTCATAATAAGATTACCCCTTTCAAATTAAGTTATAATCGCCTTAGGGCTTTGCTAAATGTTTTCCAACAACAAACAGCATTGTTGAATTGTTGAAACATTCCAAAAATATGGTTCAACTAGTTTACCGTTTTGAAGTGATTCCGTTAAGGAATCAGATCGCTTTTTGTGTGCAGACAATCGTCCCAAGGTTCGCTCGCGTTCGTTGCCTAAGTCTTTTGTTTGCCAGTTCTCATCTGTTTCAAGCGGAAAACCATCTGAGGTCTGACTAAGCGCTTCTGATTTATGACCAGAGCCAGCCGGTGGTGGAAACATATGTTCAATTGATTTCATAAGCATGACACCCCAACGGCTGGCTGGCTGGCAAAACGAAAATTAACTTTTGCCTTATAAATATGCAACTTCCTCCACGACGGCGTCCGAGTGTTGCCTGTGCTAACTGCCGGATGGATGGCTGTATGGTCGTATGGATGATGATGTAAAAATTACAGCAACAAGAAATATGAAAAGCTGAATGTAAAATACACACACACAAATTATGCAAAACGTTGCACACAGTAAAATGTTAAACAAATCAAAGGTGATAAGTTTTCAAAGGGATACATTTAAGGGAATCTTTTTAATATCATATATTTTATATTGACATATGTATGTTATGTTTTGTTAATGTAATGAAATAAGTAAAAGGTTTATTTGTATTTTGTCATTACATATTTATATTTAATATTACTTTTGAAACATTTTTCTTGGTGTGCAATCATTGCTTATGTAGATTCAACGGGAGGGGGCTATTGATTCTGTGGAATCAGACAGATGCATCCGCATCTGCCCCTGACTGACTAACTGACTGTCTGGTGAACAATTCCGCACACACCCTCTTTTCAGCGTTTATATAATTTGTCAGATTTATGGCGCTGATTAGACAAATGGCTAATGCGATTCTAAATGCAAGAGGATCTGTCTGTCTAGTGCCTAGTGCCAAGTGCCCTCCGTCTCTTGTGCAATTAGCCCGCCGGTTGTTGTTTATGCTGCATTGTCTTCTTGTTAATATTACAAGATGTGTGGGAGGCGGGGTCGGGTCTGGGTCTCTCTAGGAGGAGGGGGATGCGATCCATTCATAAGCAGCAACGATTCTGACGATCGTGTGTATGTGTGTGCGCGAAATGTGTGTCAAAGTTTGCTGTACTGCGAACATTTTCGCAATCATCTCTTGGCGGCTGTTGTTTCGTTTCATTTTCATTTTCGTTTGTTTCTGCTTTATTTTTTTCGTTTTTCGCATATGGAAAATTTTTGTCACGTTTTCCGTGACGAATTTAAAATGCGCCCGGGCACTTAATTCTTTTGTGTCACAACGAAGCGGAGACCGTTTTTCGTCTTCACATTTTACACAGATGCGCTAAATTGCAGACATCAATCATTTTGATATTTTTGTTGTTTTTATTGTATGATTCGCGTTCATTGCGTAATCTTGGTTCTTCTTCTTGGCTTCACACTTAGCGCCTGAATAAAAGGTTTTGATTTTTGGTTTTGGTTTCATGATTGCTGCTGCTGAGATGCTGCCTTTGCATTGGAGACTCTCGGCAAGGTCTTGATTAATTTGTTGCCAATCACTTTTCGAGTGTGTGTGTGACAAAACGGCCAACGCAAACACACACACATCACACCACACACACTCACTGGCAAGCAGCATTTAAATCTCAACTAATGTGTAAATGAACAAGCGACGGCCTCTTGGGGTCAAATTTGGCAACATTTCTCATCTGCCGATCGGCCAAAACCATTTAAAAAGTATTATTTTTTTTTTCATATTTTGTTTAAATATTTTTTTTTAAATTTTTTTCCCATTTGCCGCGGCCTAGCTTCTTGGCCATAAAAACAAGTTGCAATTACGCTCGGCCCGCACGCAACCTTCACGCATTCCCCAGATGAGTTGACCCATTCAATGTTAATGATAGAAATTCTATACGGCCAATCAATGCTATACCGATGTCGAAAAACCGCAGGAAAAACTCTAAGTGAGCCAAAGTTCAATTCAAGCATCCAAAATCCATCCAATCCAATCCAATCAAATCCCATAATTCGAGCTAAGGTCAGCCGCAGGCCATTCTTTGAGTCTGTTGTTTAAATAGATTGATTATTTTGTTGCTATTTGTGCTGGCGGTGGCTCCGTGCCATTGTTGTTCCAACAATTTGCATCTTGATTGTGCGATGTGTTTTCGTATGTATTTTTTTTTGTATTTGGGTGCACGCAGATAAAGTTGGTTTTAAAAATTTATTTCAAGAAAAATAAACAAAGAACAATTTTTATAAATTACTTGAGACTATTTTGTTGGGTAAATATAAATAATATGTTGAGGTCCTTTTAATGTTTAAAAGGTCTTAGATTTAGAGCAGTTGAAAATAAAATATAACTTAGAACTTAAAAAATATATAAACCCTCGCTTGAAGGTCAAACCAATGCAAACTCATATAAGTCACTTACATTTTTTCCTCAGTGTACATCTCAAACGCATCGCAATGAAGCGGAAGCTGCGTTAAGTCTGCTTCAGATCTGCTCGAGCTGTCGACGGGTGCTTCCGTGCTCGGGGCAATCTGATCTTGTTTAAAGTTTCGCATTTTTCCACTGTTTATATTTGTGGATTTTTGTCTTATTTTCGATTTGTCTTGAACATCTTTTGATGTTTTTATTTTTGTGTGAGTTTTTTTTTTATTTTAGATTATGGAAATGCGGCAGAAAGGCAACATCTGCGCATGAAAATAAAGCATAAGCCACTCGGCATGCTGCCTATTGTAGTTGCAAAAGGTTTTATGTTTCAGCTCAGCGAAGGTCGAGCATCGCATAAAACTGTCAATCAGATCGAGGGGCTCACGCTGCGTATTAGTAATGTGCGTCGACCAGAATCATCTCTGCCTGCCGATGATTAAACCAATTTACCCAGAATAGTTTCTTGATTCATGGAATTGTTTACGCTGATTCCAGCGGTTTTTGAACCCCACACCCAAGGTCGTACGCAGGAAGTGCAGTCAGTCAAGAAAAAACCCGAAATCGGAGGCCCATTCAAGGGCGTCCAATGTGCAACAACTGGAAATGTAACAAAAACATCGACAACAGCGGATGCAGCAGAAGCGGCAGATGCAAAATGTACAGAGAGAGACAGGGAACGGCGGATGTTGCAACGATAAAGAGGCGACGAGAACATGAAAGACTTCCCTCTGAGAGGCTCCAACAATGAGGTGTTAATGAGTTTTTTGTAGTAAAAGGAACTTTTAATGACTTATGGAAGTTGAGCAATAATTTTAGAACAAATAGGTATTTGTTTTTGAATTTGCAATGTATTTTATAAGCTGCAATATAGATTAAAAATAAATATTAAAGGTCTAGAAACAGTTTTTTCTTTTGTTTTAGCTTATTCCTTATTTTCATAATCAATAAATTCGATTTAAAAGGAAAAGGTTAAAAAAAATACATACAAATTGTATAGACGAATTTCTAAGTTGTTTCCTTTTTATTTGTAAGTTTATTACTAAATAAATTTTTTGTGACTTATTAAATTTATATTTTAAAATGTTCTGTAGTGTATTTATACATTTCTAAAGCTAAACATCAAAATACAACTTAAAATAAATATTCTATAAACTTATTCTTGCAAATTTCTTCTTGTTTTCTAGCTCGTTTCTAGTTAATTTTATTTACTTAGCCAATTCAAGTTTCATCCTAACTTTAGCCAAAATTGCCGGTTAAAATAAAAACAAAAGCCATAAATTTAGATTTAATAACAGCTCTAACACATAACCGCCACTTAAATGCATCATATTAATTGCCTTAAAAGTCACCTGACTTAAGTCCATTTAAATATTTCTTTGGAAGCCGAGATGAGCGAACATAAAACTAATTAAATAACACTTCCAAGTGTCCGAAATCATGTGACTCCGGCACCTTTGATCTGCGCGAATGAATAATTCGAGGGAATAGGCCTCTGCACTTCCTTAACCATTACATCCTTGATCTACCAGTCACCTCCAACTGAAAGTTTCCCAACACATACACGTTTCATTTAATTTTTTTGGCAACGTGAACTTTTAACACTCGCCAGCTAAATATGTAATTAATTTGATGTTAGTGTTAATCTGTTGGCCCAACACAATTCACGGCTTTTGCATTCAGCAGCGTCCCGCCCCAAGGCAACTGCCAACCACCATTAATAAGGCTAATTAAAATATGCAAAAGGGGGAGGGAGCCCGCGACAGAAGCTGGAACTGGAGCTCGGCCACGCCTCGGCGTCGATCGAATCCGCTTTCAAAATTAGCTCGCTATTAAAGATAGCCATAGCCAAATGGCAAACAAAAGTGCCACCCAAACAACGCGTCCGAAATCATCTTCATGGTCAATTAGCAGACAACAGAAATATGACAGAAATATAAAAAAGGTAACAAAAACGAAAAAAAAACGAACGAGCGCCAACAAGTGAGGTTAAACATTTAAGCTATCCAAGAGTCACGGGTTCAAATCCCAGTCAAAATGTCAAGTTGATGATGACAATTAAACAGGATTAGCGAGCGACTTGAACTTGCCCCCCGCGAATGACGCATTGCGACAGTTTTTTTCCCCTCTTTGTTTTTTTTCTATAGGCAACGAGGCAGGGGAGCATGGGGGATTCACTCGCGCAAAAGTCGCACTAAATAAATTACATAATCAAGAGAGATCAATTTGCATATTTATGAGCGAAAATAAAAAGCAAACATAAAACTGTTTTCAGAACAATCTCAATATAGAGAGACGCAAACCCACAGATCCGGCTGGCACCGCCGAGCACGAGAAGGCCCGCGAAGGCGGGGGTGTGCGATGAGCTATGGGTCCTTTCCCCCAATCGCCGCCGCCAGTTCATTCACATGGCAATTAAATCAAAAATAAAATAAAGCAACCGAGTTTGTGTAAATGCCAGAAGAGAAGACGAAACCCAACGAACCGCTTTTGGGTTTTTTTTTCTGAACGCGTGCGTGGGGCAGCATCAGCGCCAGCGCGGAAGCCGAAAAAAGAAGTGGCATTTCGAAAGGCTTTTCAAGATCAAGGCCTATATACAAGAAAGAGACCCGGAGAAGACAAACACTTAACCAAAAATTGATATATGAAGCATGCCGGAGATGGATGCCAGCGTTGTTTGAATAAATACATTTCGAAATATCACAAAATCTACCGAGCTCGAGTTTCTAGTGCCTGGCACTCGACGCGGCAACAACTACTTAATGGATCGGCGGCAATAAAAATTATCAAACTACAGTTTCAAACCCGCAGCTCTCGAGAAGTTGCTTTAAATAAAAAGTAAATAAATAAGAGAACAACAAAAAAAAAAAGACGAAGAAAACAACAAGATTGAGGCGCACATAAATATTTATAGACAAAAGTTGTCGTTGTCTAAAGATGTTCTGAGCAACTCATCTCAGAGCCAAGTTGTTGCTGCTGCTCTGGCTCTGGCTCCGGCTGGTGCTGGTGCTGCTGCTGCTGTTAAAGCTCCGCTGCAGCCACTGTCGACGTCCTCTGTCGGCGTCTCAGCTTTTCAAAGCTGCACGGCGCAAGTTGTTGGTGGACGGGCGGCGGTGGCGCGACTATAAAACAGTTTGCTGCTGCCAATTGACTTTTGTTTTCGTTTGCGTCTGGTCTCGTCTGGTTGTCTGCTTGGACAATTCGGCGACTACAGAATATATAGAAACCGTGTGCTCTGTGTGCAGTGTTATTCCAAAATAGCAAAGCAAAGGTAAGCCGAGCCGAGCCGCGGCCAAGGATATATACAGTGTACTCTATACTACGACCACTACTTCTCCTACGTGTGTGGACAATCGAAGGACTGTGCAAAATGCCATAATGTGACAATAAATAATCGCAACAAAATTGTACCAACAATTAAGTGTGCCGTGAGCTGTTCAAGGATATGGATTTATAAACAGCTAAAACTGAAATCATATGAAAAAGCCGCCTTGGAGACAAGAATCAAAAAGATAACTTAATTAGAAGCTGTCGCGGAGGGTCTTTAGTAAACGAGTTCGTTGCCAAAGTCTTTCGTTTGAGAACTTGCTTAGAAAAAAGTTCGTTGCCTGAGTCTTTTGCCCCAGGAACTTGCTTAGAAAAAGTTCGTTGCCTAAGTCTTTAGTTTGAAACTCACCTTAAAAGCACTTTCTGGTCTTTCGTTTGAGAACTTGCTTTGAAAAAAGTTCGTTGCCTAAGTTTTTCGTTTATACAAAATCAAAGTTCAATCTTTTCTAACCAAATATAAAAAGATTTTAAAGCTTTCTTCTGATAATTTACATACGAAATGCACGACATAAAATAAAATTCAATTTAGAAAAAAAAACCTTAAAACCACAACATCTTTCCCACTGAATCGTGATTTGCGCAAGAGCCGTGCACATGAAATTTTCCATCACCCATAACAGCCGCACGAAAAGCAAAACAGGCGATAATGCATTAAGCCCAACCCCGGGGCCTGTAATTTGGCCAAAAAGCCAACACCAAAAGGGCATCTATGAGTATCTACGAGTATCTATGAGTATAATTAAATGCATCATCAGCTCGACGCGTTGCTCAGCTCCGCTGATTGATTAATATGCATGAAACAAGAAATGGACAAAGCGCTCGATGGACACAAATTACAAAACGCAACAAATGAACAAACAAAAAGTAACAGAAACAACAACAAAAAAACTGGCAACAACACATCGAAGATATATTGAAATGCATATTTCCCAAGCGAGCTTGAACTCTTCAGTTTTTATTTTTTTGGAAATGTCGCTGTCGAAAATGAAATCAATAATAAGCGGGCCGCCGCCGAAATCCACATTTCATTATGTATTGTTACCAAATTAGGCGCTGATAAGCGGCGTCGTTAATGATTTATAGTTGCCAAATCGGCGGACAGCAGGCGATCAAATAAATACTGGCGATAAACATCGCAGACACGCAATCGACGCCGTCGCATCGAATCCAATTAATAAGCAACAATTTCCAAGCTTAATCCGACTGGATCCAAAGGGGACATTGAGCTCTGGCTTGCATTAGCATAAGAAGGAAGAAACGGGGCCTAATTAAAATGCTAGCTAGCTGGCTACGTGGAAGGTTCTAGCCGAAGAGACACACGCAGCAGGCGATGAAAAGTCAATAAAACCAGTTAAGGTCAGCTCGGCGCTTTATGCTTGTGTAATCAACATGTTTGCCGCTGCCGCTGCAGATGCTAAATATAATTTTATTTATGAATAATGTGATGTGCTGACGTCGCTGCCGATCGATGCTTGATGGTGCTGATGGTGATGCTGATCACGTTGCCGCCGCTGCGCCACAATAAAAAATCGAAAATGAAAATAATAAAGTCTCAAGTGTCGTCGATACGAAGATGCCATCGTCGTTGTTTGGCGGTAGTTTCTGGTAGTCACTGTGGCACTGTGTCAGTGGCCGCCGGGGGCAACCGGTTGCGCATCCTTGACATAAAAAGCGATCTCGATCTCGCACGACAGCCCCAGCGCCAGCGCCAGCTTACATCTTTGGATCGCCGAAGCGAACTGGAAATTTATACAAAAAAATTGCGTATACGCAAAAGGGCGCGGCACAAAGCGGCGGCATCTTTATCGCCCCGATAATCGTGTACAAATTTATGTTAATGACAACGTGTTAACAATTTGCATATCTGTAGCGTGTTGCTTGCCAAATTGTCTGCTGTCTACTGTTTTTACCTGTTTTCTTACCCGGGTTTTCCCCTCTTTTCCTTGCAGATGAAAGTCACTTTGGCGTTAGCGACTTTCTGCGTGGTGGCTGCCTGCGCCAATGCGGCCAGAACCACAACCACCACAGCGACCAAGCCGGGTCGCTTCCTCTCACTGCCCGTGCCCGCCAAGTGCGCTAGCCGTAAGTATTAACCCATCCCCCCAGTCAGTCCGAAAAGTAAAAGTGACGAATGCCGCGAGAATATTAAGCGGCTTTTGGTTGCCAAGTTTGCACTTGAAATTGTTTGGCAATGCGACGTGTGGGTGTAACCGCAACTATATAGCCAGTGTAGGTAGGGGGTGTCGGTGTCAGTCGAAGGTCGCTGACGTGAGCTGGAATTTTATATAGTTTGCAGTTTGTGTTCACTTTCTTTGCTCGCCTTTTTCGTAAACAGAAATTCCAGTTTCCATATATTAAAGCTGGGTTTATTACAAGAAAATTAATATTTATCACTAACTGACTAATAATCAGTATCAAAGTATTAATTTATGGATAGTAAATACTCTTTAAAATTAATTTTGTTTCGGTATTTATCAATTTCTTAACGCTTAAATGTTTAATGAAGTTTTTCTTTTAAAATATAAATTTTCAATGAAATCTCTCATAAACCCTTTAAAATCAGCCTTATTTCCTCAGTGTACTGTTTGATCTCACTCTCAATTATATATTTAAAGTGGTTAATCCGTAAGTGTTTCACCTGAAGTGGGTTTTCCTCAATCTAGTCAGCAAGTCATCGCCAGAGATTGCAAACATTGCATCAGGTTGAGGCGTCTGAACAATAGCATCTTCGCTGCTGCATATCCGGTACACTAATGAACACTTTGCAGTTATTGCTAATTAGACAAAAACCCTATCCAACTCTATACACAATACTATATTATATACAATATATATATATATATAGAAACTTGCCGTTAAACATGCAACTTAATTTTTGGGGCGTCACCGAGTCGCCTAGCCAGTTTTTCGAGGTGCCGTTGAATGCGATTTAGATCTTTCATCTCTTTGGAAAAATTTCCAGTTATACAAGCGCAGCTTTTTAGGTCTCTCCAATAGTTAAATCGCCTGATTAACTATTCCGACTTAATTACCCGATTTTTTCACCCGATAATTAAGATTTCTTTTCTAAGTCAAAGGGGGAGAGAGAGAGATGCCAATCGCAAACTGGGGAATGCAGCAGCCTTCCATGATTATTATGCAAGTTTCGCTTTGGAAAAATATATTTTTAAAGATGGCTTTTTAGCAAATTTGCCTTGACCCGCGTCACAAAAGGGCCAGAAATGTGAGGAAATTACCAGAGACAGACAGGCAGGCAGACAGCTGGCCAGCAAAATAAATAATAATGTGCAAACAATGGCAAATAAGGCCATTATGTTGGAAGTTAAGCTGATTTGACGCCCGAGGGGAGTGGCGATTGGTTGCAAAAGTGGGCTTAAAGTGCGGCTAATGACGCGTGCCAGCAGCAGCAGCAGCTGTAGCTGTGGCAACAGGCTTTATTTTCGTTACCTCTTTTTTCTGCTGCTGCTGCTGCCCCTTTTCAAGCTAATCAAATGGAAGCTGCCGTGCCTTCAGCCTGGGCTTCGGCTTCACTCAAGTGAAACAAGTTCGAGGATGCAGCAGCAGCAGCGGGGGATTCCCATTGTTGTTCCAAAGATAAAAAAACAGAAAACCTTTTGACACCGCGAAAGGAAAGCAAAGAAGCATGCTGCATAAATCGCACGGATTGCGTAACCCGCCACCGCCTCTGGCATCTGGGGGAAGTTGTGTAAGGCCCGGGGCAAAGTCTCTTATTTTTATTTTTGGCGCTACTTGCTTTCGGTTTCGGTGATGGGGCAGGCTCCGAGACATTGCACTGCGGACTCCAAGCTGAAGATGAGAGTGCAGTTGGCAGCGGGAAACCGGTTGGCAAAGACCACACCCACACGGGGAGAAATATATCCGCAAACTTGACATTATTTTGGGACACAAATAAATATTTATAAAAATATCTTAGGAATGCAAAGGAATTTTACAATATTTTTGATACTTCTAAGAATTTTTAATGCAAAATTGAGTATTTTTGAAAAAAGGACCATGTATAAAAAATATCTGAAGAATGCCAAGCATATTCATGAGCTTACAGATATTTTAAAGAACTTTCTGTACATTCTCTGCTTCAAATACCCACCTATATCCCCTCTCAAAACCAGAACAAATCATTCCAATTTCCTAATTTATCTACTTTCCCCCTTTCCAGGCCCCAAGGAGTTCTCCTACCGCGGCAAAAACATGTTCCTAACCACCCACGTGCCCGCTCTGGCGAACAAGAAGGTCGACTGGCTGGATGGCCGTAACCTGTGCCGCGAATACTGCATGGACCTGGTCGCCCTGGAGACCCAAGAGAAGAACAACCTAATCTTCCGTGTGATCCAGCAGAACGATGTGCCCTACATCTGGACGGCTGGCCGTATCTGTGACTTTGCCGGCTGCGAGAACCGCCCGGATCTGGAGCCCAAGCATGTCTATGGATGGTTCTGGTCTGCAACTCGCGAGAAGATCCAGGCCACCAACCGCATCCCACAGGGCTGGGGCTACAACCCCTGGTCTCAGACCGGACACAAGAAGCGCCCGCAGCCTGATAACGCTGAGTACGACATCAACCAGACCAAGGAACAGTGCCTGTCCGTGCTGAACAATGTGTACAACGATGGCATCGCCTGGCACGACGTGGCCTGCTACCACGAGAAGCCCGTGATCTGCGAGGACAACGAGGAGCTGCTGCGCTACGTGGCTGCCACGAATCCCGGCATCCGTCTATAAGCGGTTCGCGCTGTTTGCCTAATTTTAAAGCTACTTATTATAATATTCCTTAAACACACGAGTTTTTGTATCATTTTTGTTTGTATGATGTACGACGTACGAAAACGGAAGAAAGCAAGACAAATAGACTTTAGAATTTACAATTCCCGATCTTACCACCTATAATACTGTCATCATTACAGCACCCACTATCTATCTATCTATAAATCTCGTTTCGAAACTGCCAATTTTACGCGTAGAATCCCCATTTCCGTTGTAAACAATTGGGTTGCTTCGCAGAGCCTTCCTTAACTTGAATATTTATGGAGCGATCGCAGTCTTAAATTGCGAAAACGAAAACATTTGGAATCTCTTGAGTATTTTATGTTTGAGACACTCACCTGTTCTTCCCCACAAAAAGAGATTGAATAAAACTTTGAAAAAGATCCCATTAAAAACAAAAAAAATGACTTTGGCTTTTATTAACGATGCTCCAGGGTTAGGGAGTGGCTCCTGGAATGTTTATATCCATTTGATCTGTGATGCTCTCTTCTATCTGAACCCGAAGAGCTGCGATCTCTCTTGGAGCTAGATCGATGGGAGTCTTTATCACGTCTGGGCCTGGATTGAGGCTCCGAAGTATGATGGCTTTTGAGATCTTTACCTCTGCGAGTCTTTGACTCCTTGGAGGGTTCCAGCAGCGGTTCAGGACTTTCAGACCAGCGCCAGTTCCTGCCATGCTCTGACAGATCATCCCAACTATAAAGAAAGTATTTATAAATAATGCAATTAAACTGAAAAATTCACTTTAAATAATGATTTTACCTGGGCGTCTTGGCTGTGGGTGTATGACTACAGTTCCTCTTACTTTTCGGACCTGTTGTGTACTCCAGTTCCGTGTTAAACAGGTTGTCCTTGTTCCGAAACAAATGCAAATAGCCGCACTGGTTACCTTTGGGACATATACGTGTTAAGGACAAACCTTTAAAAAGCAATAAATTGTCATAAAGAAAATAGATTTATATATGTATATATATATAGATTTAGATTTAGTATTGATTTTTGCGGTTGTCAAAGGATACGACTCTTCTCGGCATACAGTTCACGTACCGCAAACTGCGCCACGCCAGGTCTTCAGGTTGGAGAACTCCACATTGAGGCGCTTGCAGGCGTAGTAGCGACCCTGGAGTTTGGTAAAGGCGCGGAGAGCAGATCTAAAAGGTGAAATGCATTAATGTTTTTAAAAATTAGCAAACAACTTAACCATTTTATTTAGGACATGCTGGGGAATATGTGATAATTAAGAGTTAAATCTCACATAAAAATAATTAATAAACTACTAAAATTCGCAGATATATAAGACCTCCAAGCCCTCGTTAAGTTTAAAATATAAAAAAGACGATATTTGCATACAAGTTAACCCTTTTCTACATGCAAATGTTGGGAACTTGTCGTGACAAAGTTTTAAAATTAGCATAGAATCAATTGATTAAAGTATTATTTAGACGCGTGTATAAACAAATTCCCAGACAACTATTTCTGCTAAAAATAATTATAATTAATAATTAAATCCTCCCCCACAAACCTTTCATCGGTGTATTCCACAAAGACATGACCTCTCAAGTGCTCTAGCGTATTTCGGACTGTCCGAAAGTTCACGATGGGCCCAAACTTCTGCAGCTCCTCGACGGCATCGGCAAAGAACTCGTCGTAGTCGTGGCGCATATCCTGCTCCGTTACCTCCAGGCTCTCGTCCGCACCAGAGTACTCGTTGGGCTTTGTGCGTTGCTCCTGTAGCAGCGAATGGCGGAAGAAGTGACGGATGAGCAGGATCCGGGACAGCATGGGACGGCGGTGGTTGAAGGTGCAGCTATGACCGTAGCGGCAGCAGTTTGTGCGGCTATAGAACTCGCAGGCGCGCTCTTCGGGACGGGTTTCCATCACGCGAAGGAGATGCTGTGGCGGCTGATTCATGCTAGGATCGTTGAGATACTCTTCCATGCTCTGCATCATGGCCTCGAATTCGGCGGCAGCTTTGGCTGTCCTCTGCAGGTGCTCCTCGCGTTTCGCACGTTCTTTGCATGCTCTCTCCTCCTGCAAACGTTCCACTTCCTCTTGTCTCTCCCGCCGCTTGGCGTCATCGATGCGGAATTGCTGCTGGGCAATATACTCGCGGTGCAGCCATGCTTTCTCCGCCTCCTGTTGCTCTCGCTCAGCAGCCTGGCGCTGGAATTCCTCAAGTTTTTCCCGGTACGCTGGATCAGCTTCCGAGCATGTTCGTGAACGAGCTTCTTCCTCTTGTTTATCTCGTTCTTTGGCTGCCTTTTGGCGGCGACGCTGTCGCTGCTTCTTTTTGGTCAGCTTTCGCCTAGATCTGGAAATTTTGCCTTTAGTAAATGTAAGGAAAACAACGTTTATTTACCTTTTTCCCGGCATTTTAACAAAAACAATACAAATATATCAAGATAGCGATATATCGATATTTTTTCTAGAGATGATATTTGTCTGCCCGCGTTTCCTGGGAATAGCTCGAGACCCACCCGCGTTTCCTGTGAATAGCTCAGTACCCACCCGCGTTTCGGGGCGAATAGCTCAAGCCCGCACGCGTTTGTGGTGAATAGCTCG
>JAEIHY010000073.1:0-29567 GCA_018904565.1 Drosophila tsacasi
ATGACGTTCAGCACAGCCAGATAATAAACACGCTCGCAATTAAGTATACGCCGGGGCGTACTCCTGCACATCCAACTACAGTCATCTTAGCACGTAAGCCTCAGTTCGCGAGAGGCAGAAATCTTTGGAATCATTTCGAAATAAACAGCCCAATAACAAGAACACGATATTTCAATATAGAAATGAATATAGATGAGTATTAAAAAAACAGGTCCAATGTAAACAAAGAATATTCTTTAACTCATAGTAATTCATGTAAGTAGAAAAATGTATAATATAATTACATTATTTTTGGTTTAACATTACATTATTAATCTAAGAAGATGCAAATTAACTCTAAAATGCAAATTTAATACAAAAATACCCTACATTCCCTAATAATACAAGTAATTTCTCAGCCAAACTAAGGCAGTATTAAATAAGATAAAATAAAGCCAATTTGAAGGCCTAATTTAATTTATTATTAAAATATTAATGTTCGAAGGGAAAGAACACGTGGCAAGCATTCATCTTTAGTCGAGAAATTGTTCTGTAAATTGTGAAGAGTCAGTCTTTTGTGAGTGGCAAATTCTCACATTTCATCGAAACTGTCCAATTGCACAACAACATTCCAGCTACTATTTGCCGGTTGACATAGCCAGGCTGTGGTACCGAAAATGGGCCAGTTGACAGAAAATGTAAGTGTGTGCTTAGTTTTGTTGGATCTTGTATTTAGGCACACGAATTCCAATAACCTTTGTTAGAGCCGCCGCCCACCCCGGCCACACAAGCAACACAGTTTCAATAAACAACAATAAAATTGCGCATAAATACAATGCAAATATGAGCCACGTTGCACAAGGATATTCGAGCGACAGGCGTATCCGCTCTTGCACCCCGAAAATGGCATTTCAAATGCATATTTTGCCGTTTTTTTTTTTTTTGGCGGCAAATAAAATAGAATGAAAATACGGGCTTGCGAAATATTACATAATATTTGAAAGAGTTTTAAAACCGACTCGAAAGCAGAGCGCTCAGCACAGCAAAAATGCGAAACAGTTTTATTTATTTTATAGCCCGCTCAGCACCGTTTGCACTCGCATCCGTACATCCGTGCAACTGAGCTCGAATACCCGTGTACTGCATATGTATCTGCATCCGTATCTGTGACTCTGAATATGGATCTGCGCCTGCATCTGTGTTCCGTCTGTGTCATTTGTTTGAGCTCTGGCATGGCCAAAAAAAAAGCACAAATGGAAAGCGAAAATATAGTATTTAAAAAGCGATTTCATGTTGTTTATATTTGTGCGAGCTGAAAGCTATCGATGATTGGTTCAGTCCTTTAGTCCTTTATAGAGCAAATTTAAATGTGGGCTTTGCCTCACGCTGATTGGGGAAAGGGGACAGAGTACCAGGTAATCGCCTTGGCCCCCAACTAAGTTACATCATTTTTGCATTTGCGGGCAGCGAGCGAGAGAAATGGAATCATGTAATTGTAATTGAAATGAAGTAAGCGTGAATTTCGCTTAAAAAAATACCACCATCCAGCAGCAGCATGAAAAGTGACTGCCAGGGCAGCCGTGGCGGCGATAAGAGCCCCAGCTCCGAGCTCTGGGCAGCAGCAGCAGCGAAATGTTTGTTTCCTTTCAAATCAGTACACTTCCTTTCGGCCTGGCCTTTCCACGCCACTCCACAGAAAGTGCACGGGAGGCCGCGCGCGGCCAAGGAAAATAAATGAAAATCACTTGAAAATACTAACGAGCTGTTACGCTTGGCAAGAAAAATATAATCAGCAGCATCATGTCTGCAGGTGCACTTAAAAGGCGTTCACTTTTACCCCGCCACGCCCCATGGCAGGAGAGAGAGAGCCCAAAAACTAAGGAAAATACAGGGCACGCTCAATAAAGTTCAGGGGTTTCTTTATAACTATATCAAATGAAATACTATATACATTTTAAAGTCACCAGCTTACCAATTTAATTTTCTTGTTAATGTGGAGTATATGCAATACCAGAAGGAAATTTCTTGTTCACTGCAATAAATTGAAAGTACACTATTTGAATTTTAATAAATTTGTATCAACTCATAATAGTTCGAATCCTAATGTCACACAGAGTTCACTCCTTAGAGAGTGCCCTGTCCAATAGAAAAAGGCAAGAAAACCGAACAATGGGCATACAGAAAAAAAAAGATTTGTTGAAACAATTAAAACTAACCTTTTTGGTTAAAAGGTGAAGGCGAGCCAAACACAATGGCAAATGGAAATGTTTAAAGTTGTAACGACGCCCGAAAGAAATGGAATCACAGCAATCAGCTTTTGTCCAGTCTTTCCCCAAAAGCGGTCCAACCACTTTGCAGTCGTCCGACTGCCAGCTTGAACCGAAAATCCACTCAAATCCACTCAAATCCACTGCCATCCACTGCACTCGACTGAAGCAGTGCAGGTTTGGCCAGGCCGCACCACTCGTGAAGGCCGCCGTGGATCGTGATCGTGGCTAGATTATAATGAAGCTGCACTGCGACCGCAATGGAGGCGCGTGCCAAACAGGCGGACTCTAATTCCTTGTCGTTGTCATGCCAAAATGACTTTGAACTTTATTGTTTTTCCAAGTGTTGGCCGAGGAGCCGGTTTCCACGATTTGGTTATTACTCGTACATTTTCTTTTTCTGGGTTTTTTGTGTGCGATTTGAATTGATCGCGTAACTTAATTCATAAATGCGGCAAGAGAGCGAGAGAAATGGCAAATCGCAAATGGCAAAATAGGTAGGAGACAGGCTGGCAGCAGGTCAACAAATGGCAAACACTCACTTTTGGCCGACCGCCTTCTATCAACACAGCTGAAGCTGGAGTTGGAGCTCGGTCTGGAGCTGGAGCTGGAGCTCTAGCTGATGCTGGAAGTTTAAGTTGAAGCTGCAAATTGTGTAAGAGGAAAAGACTTGGATCTGTCCTAGTCGGCGGCATATAAAAACGCTGTCCCGGGCACAATTCGGCCACATTCCCATTGCAGCAGTCGGGCCGCAGCAGTCAAGGTCTGAATCCCATCCCAGCCAGAGTTCGCAGTCAGCCACCAAGTCCAATGGCGAGCGTTAATTTGGTAAGAGAGCTGGGGAAGTGGAGAGAATGTGCAGGATATTAAAAATGCATTATGCAAAAGGGCTTGACATTCAGAATATTTCTGTACCCACTACCCATTGGATACTAGAGTATTGTGCTTACCAATAAGAAGAACTTAAAGCTCCACAAGGTTTGAATTTAATTCAAAAGCAAATAAATTTCAAGATATTCAGGAAGCATTGAGTAAAAGGCCCAAGTAAAGTTGTAGTTCTTAGGACACTGGGTACATTAAGGTCTTCTGCATTCAACTTCCCTTAAACGACTCCAGTGTTTTGCATTTTAAATCGCTTTGCATTATTCCTTGCAGCAGATGCCGCTCATTGCAGCCGCCACCACCATCCTGACCATTGTGAGTGCGGCAACATCAGCGGAGACGGCCAAGAACCCCCCTCCGTCGTATCACAATGTGGGGTCTTTGTTCGGTGGAAATCGATGGCTGCCTATGGATCAGGAACATCAGCTTCATGCGAATCATAGGTACGGCTCTGTGGGCGAGCGGCGTGCCTACAGCAGAAGCCATTCCGCGCAAGGATTATCCTCGGTGCTCAATGGCCTCACAAATCTCTCAGGCCTGGGCCACATTAGTAATGGATACGGCTCCGTGGCGCCCACCCACACGGAAGCCCTGGCCCTGGGATCCACGAAGCAGGAGATACCTATTTACGAGGAGAACAATGAAGAAGCTGCCGTGGCGGCCGTGGCAGCAGCTGGAGCCCATGATTTTGGATCGGGAAATGGACAAGCTGGTGGTGGCCTGGAGGACAATCAGCAGCACTCGTCGATTTACAATTATCCCGGTGGAGGAGGATTCCAGCCCGCTTATGGTGGAGCAGCTGCCTCTGCTTCTGGTGCAGAACAGGGCTACGGGTCCTGGTCGGCATCATCGGGTCCGGAGGAGCAACCGGAACAACAGGCCCCGCATCCGTATGCGTACGATAAAATTTCTATGGGGAATTTCCTGCCGCCGTATGACCAGGGTTCCGGGTATGATGCCCAGCACGGGCAACTCTACCACCATCAGCATCAGTCGCAGCTCCAGCAACAGCAGGAGCAGCTCTTCCACCAGCACCAACAGCAACAGCAACACCACCTCCAGCAGGAGCAGCAGCAGCACCCGACCTCGTTCTATAGCCAACACGACCCCTCCCCATCCGGTTCCGGCTCGACATCGGCTTCATCCGCCTCGAGCGGATCTGGCGGTGACGACTACGAAGAGCATCCCGATGCTGGCCAGGAGCAGAGTTCCAACTACTTGTCCGAGGCAAGTGGTCATGGCCAGGGCCACACCCACCACTCGCACCACGTGGACATCATTAACTACGTGCCGGTGAAGCACGTGAAGAAGCAGCATGTTCCGGTGGAAAAGGAGGTGAAGATCCCCGTCTCGCATGCGGTCATCATTCCCGTTCGAAAGCCAGTGCCCATCCACATACCGATCACCAAGAACGTCCAGGTGGCGGTCGAAAAGGAGCTGAAGGTGCCCGTGGAGCGGCTGGTGCCCGTGCCCGTGGAGAAGCACATTCCGGTGCCGGTGGAGAAGCATGTGCCGTATCATGTGGTCAAGTATGTACCCATCAAGGTGCCCAAGCCCTTTCCCGTGAAGGTGCCCGTCTTCAAGACGGTGCTGCACAAGGTCAAGAGCTGGTGGTAGGAACTAAGTAAGGGTACATTTTCATATGAATAGCCGTTCATTTCGGCATCCCTTCTCAGCATCCTTATTTGCATACAGCGCACGAGTATTTCGTTATAATTATAAGCACATTACGCATACGCCCCATATGTCAAGCCAAAGCGAACATCGTTATGCAGTTTTGCACTTTTCGTATTCCATTTTTAATGCCGAGTTTTAAAATTCATTTAATCCCCGTGATGTACAACATTTTTGTGACTCATTTAACATTACAACGATTTGCATTAAAATACAAACACGAACGGAAACCGACCCAGCATCAGAAACAGAATCCCAAAAGAGCGGAAGAGGCACAGACACATACGCACGTACATGTTGCAATACCGAGGTTTTTAGCAACGATTTCACGGTGCATTTGTCATGGACATAACCCCCTTCCCGTGTCCCATTTGCCCCTGCCCCAGTCTGCTCTCATTTATTTAATTTCACTTTAAGCGCACACAATGAAATTTGTGTTTAATGAAATGAAATTCATCTTCACAAAAGGCTTGCGCGCGCTCCACCGTTGTTCTCAGGCTGCCAAATGCCATTTCCAGACCATTACATCGCCAGTTCGGCCCCGCCGGTGGGCTGCACTGCCATTACCCGGAGCAGTTTCCCGAGATCCCGAGAGTCGCCGGGCCTAATTAAATTAAGTGCACACCTTTGTTGTCCCGCTACGCGCTGGCATGCCGCCCCGTGTTCGGGCACCGGCCTTCCTTCACCATCACTTCTGCAGTTTTCTCCTTTGATTTGCAGCCCGATTGAATTGGCCCAGGGACGCCACTCTCCAAACCATTTTTCCTACTTGCCTCTGTTGGCGGCAACCTCAAATAAAAACGGGGAAAAAGTGCCTTGGAAGTATGTTGCATCAGATTTGTGTTCAGCTTTTAAATATGCACTGGGCAGAGGAGCTGACACTACATGCGGAAAGGGTAACATATCGTTTTCAGTAAATTTTCCCGCCAGCAATCCTTCTTGCCAGCACGCACAGCCTCCTTCCTCCGAAAGGATACACATACACTCCAAAAGAATAAAGTGAAACCTTAAAATTAGTCTTTTGGTGGGTAGTTTAAGCTAAATTTATGAATAAATATTGTATTCCATTTTTGTGAAGATTTTAAAATGTACAAATAAAGTTGGGAGAGCCTTAATCTCTTATAAAATTTATTCATAAATTTGTTCTTTGACAAAAGAAAAACTTAGTAACGATCTTTTAAACGGAAACTAATGTATGGAATTCCGTTTTTTAATTTAAGACGTTTTCCGTGACTTTAGCTTTGTTTTTTAAGGAATGTATCTCAGTTTGGCTTGGGTATTTATTAATTATTGTTCATCGTTATTAGTTGTAGAATATTCTGCTCCATATTTATTAATAATTGTCATCTGCCTAACTACATATTTTATCTTTCCTATTATTAATAAATAATTACTTAAAATATCCAGTTTAGTTATCAAAATCTATAACTACTCGTACTTTTTCTGCGTGTCTTCCTGCTGGTGTGTGTATATCCTTTGTCCTGTACGTTTCGCTCGACTGTTTGCCGTTCGGTGCGGATGCGGTTTCTCGGTCCTCACTTGTCAGTCACGCGGCCGTCTGTGACTTTTTCGCGGGCCGCCTCCTGGCGCAGGAAGCCGCGTCCTTCAACCCGTTTTGCCACTTGCTAGCTGCCGCTACTCTTGCTCCATTTACTGTGTATTTTTGATGTCTAAATTGCATTTTATTATGTCGCTCGTTCGGTGGAAAGGCGAAAGAAAAAAAAATAAAAATAAAAAAGAGGAGCTCCTCCAATGCCACATATGTTGGCGGAGAACGTTCGGTGCCGGGTCTCTTCGGTCTTTGGTCGTCACATGTCGTTGTTGCTGGCTTTGTTGTTGCGGTTGTAAATTTTATTTATCATTTAACATTTTTTACGCTCTTTATGCCCCTCCAGTCGGGCGGTTAGTCAGGAAGAGGAAGCCGCTCCACACAGCGACACACTTTAAGTGACTTTTGAAGTACTTTATTTTGCATACAAAATATTTGCCTTGCCTTGCCTTGCCGTCATGTGCATGCGTGCGTATACGTAATATTGCTGCCAACTCACTGTGTAAGTTGGACTGGCTTCCGTTTCATTCTTGTTGATGATTATGAGGCTGCTTTTTTCGCTGCCTCTGCCGCCGCCCTTTTACACACTTTTTATGTTAAATTAAACATTTAAAATGTTATTATGATTTTTATTAGTGCCATTCTAACCGCAATACTGTTTTCACTTTGCGAGCATAAAAAGGTATTTTGGTATTTAATTAACTTTGCAGTTTCTCGCCTCTTCAATGACCAGAGCCATCGTGGAAATGTATTATTAGTTTCTGCAGAGTTTGCCTTGTGGTGGACACACAAAATTAATTAATTGAAATTAGAGCCAGAAAGAGAATGCAAATGACTGTGGGTCTGCACAGCCAATAGACATTCGACCGAAATGTGAATATGAGAATGTTTATTTGTAGTCGTTCGCCTTTATGTGCAGTTGACAGAAAAGCTTTTGTCGGCATAATCATATTGGCTACGCATAAAATCAGTATTTCCAATTTGCTCCGTTTGTGTGCAAATGTTTAATTAATTAAATTTTGATCGGTATCTCTGCTGCCGCCAGTTAAACATGCTAAAAATATTATATAGACAGTACTTGGGTGGGCTCAAACTTTTGCTTGTGCATTTGGGTATAGATATGTACTAGCACACCCCCACTTTCGGGGAGCAGTAAACAAAACAGTTGGTTTTAATAACGGCCAAGTGCATGTGTGCCATGTGGCTAAGTGAGAGACAGAGAGAGAGAAAGAGAGAGAGGGGAGGAGAGCTGCCACTATGTTTGCTCTTTTATTAAAAAACTTTTGCATAATGAAAGTTTCGAGCTCGCTCTCCAAATTGCAGACGCAATATACAACTCCCGTAAAGTTCGGTTCGGTTTAGCTATTTATATAAATATTTTCGCACAAGTTGTGCCCAAAAATTATTTTTTGAAGTGTTTATGATGCCCAACTCCTTTGGCTTTGTCTCTGTCAAACTCACACTCCCCTTGAATGGCATTCATTTCATTTACGGAATTTTTTATTGATTGCTCTCTTACTTTCTGATGCACTGGCAAAAATAAAGTAATTTATTATTAATATACAATGCATAAATATAAAAAATAATAAATAATTATTTATTTATTCTGAATGCAAACTTAAAATCTTCCTTGTTTTTGTATTTAATTATATTATCCATAAATTCATCCAAAATTTGTAAATAATTATCTTTTTTTATTATTAAATTTATTTTGTGGTCTATTTATAAAGATAATGATACTAAGGAACAATCAATAAATAATAATATTGATAGTAGGAATTATTATATTATATTATATGACTTATTTTGACTATTTAAATCTCATGATATATATTTCTTTCACTGCCCACCCACACCCACATTCGTGTGCCATTTAGTTGGGAATATTTGCTAGGGTGTGCGGACACAGGCAGTAACAACAGCAATGATGGCTATATAATGGGTATACGAATTTTTATTGTGGCCACAATGACTGCCCGGGCCGGGGCTGTCTGCCTGGGTCTGGCCTGAGCTCTGGGGTGGCCCTTTCCGGGACGGAGTGGCTTGGTATTAGGAGCACTAAGGAGGCCCGCGAAGAGGACTCTCTCTAAAAGCAATGATACTTTTATCCCCCCATGTCATTGCCACGTAAGACCGCCACTCAGCGCGATGGCTGCTGGCTCAGTCGCATCCTTGGGCCGCTGATGGCGGCTGATGGCTGCTGATGGGCGCTCACATTGTCGCCGTCTTCGGGTGTGGATTTTCGGGATATGCGGCGCTACATGTTATGAATTTTTTAGGGTCCTCTGCCAGCGAATGGTGGCAGCAGGCGAGGGCCGGAGGCGGGCAGACAATAATAAAAGCCTCTGGCACGTGCACAGTCGCAATACCCGTGCGCCGAGATTATGTCTGCGTTTTGCTCAAATGATTTACACATCGTCTGCGCGTCGTCCTTGCCTTTTGGCATCCTTTTGGGTCCAGGTTGGGCTCGCTCCTGTCCCAGCCTGTCCGCAATCTGTTCTGGCGGAGATCTGGGCGCGCTAACGGTATACCAATTACCAATTTGCCATTGCTCCTCGCGGAATTTTCGAATTTTGCGATGACGGTTCAGGTCCAGGTCCAGGTCCAGATTGGAAGCCCCCGCACGAGCACGAGCACGAGCCCGAACCTGAATCCGAGCCTCGTTTGTGCACCGGAAATTGGCTGACATTGAATGACGGCATTAGCGTGGCACTGGCTTATGGCAATAGCTCTTAAAGCTGGCCGCGGAGATGTAAATATTATTTGCAATATAGCCCGTTAATGCGGGTTTAAAATTTCATGAGATATATAGCCCCGAATGAGATTAACTAAACGAAAAATAAAAGCCTGAAGGGCGACTGGATTTCCACCTGAAACCTGAAAACTTGTATTTAAATAGTTAAATATAAGAATGTATTACATACTTTCGAAAAACATACTTTCCTTGTGTGAATTATGTAAAATTTAATGGGCTTGGTGGCAGGTATTGATTACCGTACTGAAGGCAGTTGGTAAACTAGAAACAAAGTACTGGAATGCCTCAATGTGTGGCAACTCAACAGACGTACATAACTTGTATATCTGCAATCAAGTTGAACTCTGTTTTGCGTTAAGTTTACCATGTTTTCCAGTTGCATATGACTGCGATACGGACGACGGACAGTTGGAAGTCCTTCTGAAACAAACTCGTATGTGCAGACAGGCATTTGTTTCGCCAGAACGAATGCAGGGGGCGTTGCGCAACGGAAGTGCAGCAGCGTATCTATAAGATACATGCCACACCGACTTTATGTAGTTTTTGCCATGCAGTTGGCCTTTATGGCACTCAAAAACGGGTGTCTGCGTGCGGCAAAGGTGAGTGCCTGTGTCTTAGAATGTTCTCTCGGGTCAGGTGCATCGTTGTTGCCACTCCAGTTGCTCTTGTTGCAGTTGCAACTTGTGCTGCCTGCTACCTGCTTGCGTTCGACCCAGTCAGGCGTGGCAAATTGCAAACTAATTTATTAAAAACGGATATATGAGCAGAATTTATATATTGTGCCGGGGTTCAGCTCATTGCGCTGCAATATTGCCGGAGTTCATAATTCCTGCCCTGGCTGGCTGGCTGGCGGTAAATAATGTGCTGTCAGCATGTCAACGGCTTCGCCAAGCTCCCCTTCTCCTCTGCTATGAAACGGTAGTGGTAGCATCACCAACTCAGCTCAACTGTTGACTGACTGGTCACAGTTTGAATTTGAAATATGATCCAGAGTTGGAGATATTTGCTTTCAGCCATTTAGTTTCATTTCTCAACTGAAGGCTGTCATCTGCAGTTGGTCTGCTGTTGCTCTACAGTGGGAACGAAGTGATCTTAAATCATGATTAATAAAAATAAAGTTAAAAAATATTACAAAAATATTAAAGTATTTGTGAAGAAATTAATCAATTTATAAATATTTTTTATATACAAAATAAGCATCTTAGGACAAGACATAAAATGTTTTTGTGCATATGATATAATGTTAGATATTTTCTTTCGATTTGAAATCAAGAAAGCGATTTTAATTTCCCCTTTTAAAAATCCACCATTTTTGCTGCGTGTGCCCGTACCTAAAGTCGCATCTGCATCTACAACTTTGTCTCTCCTGACGCCGAGATGACAATTCTCTAGGCAAGCTGAAGGTAATCATATCTCTGAATTTTCCAGCATAAGTTGTCAATCAAAGCGAGAGCCAACTCCCTCCTCTCGCCAGGTTGGTGACTGAAAAGCTATTCAACTGGGGCAAAATAGATTGCAATCTGATATTTAAGTAGACGTCAGTGTGCTTCAATTACGGGCATTTCAGAACCGAACTCGGACACATGCTAAACCCTTGCCGTATCGTTGTGTTCTTTGGTTCGTTAATTTGCGGGCCTGGCCAGATGAGCTCCAAGAATAATGTGGCATGAAAAATTTCAACGACCGAAAGTTGCTGCACTTAATTGCCAGTGCCCCGAAAGGGCCAAGTTGTGAAATATTGATACTCGTACTTATGCATAAAGGCCGGGCCATCCCAACACTCCATTGCCACGTATTGAGCCCGATAAAACCAGCTCGTTTCGAGGGTCTCTTAGCTCATTTTAAGCGCACTTTAATGGCAATTATACGCCTGAGTAGCTGTTTGTGTTCACAAACTTTTGCCTGGAGGGCAAGGGTGAGGGTGACGGTGAGGGTAAAGCTGTGGGCGAGTAAAAAGCGTCAACAGCCAGACACTGGCTGACTGGCAGACAAGCCGGCAAAGCAAAACAAACAAGCCACACACTAGGTTACTGAGATGCTTGGATGCTGGGATACTGAAATACCGGGATACTCCAATACTCGCAGCACATCAGCCGCTCCTGCAGGATGTTGTGACTCGACATAAATCCGTTGGCGTTGGCTGTGTGCGAGCGTATAAAATACTTGCAAACATTTTGCCGCTGCACGCACCAGATTATTAAAGTTCTGTGTAAATAGTTTATGGTAATCATAAAAGATATACCAAGCATTTCTGCTTTACGAGCAGGGCCAAGAATAAGGTGATGTGTCTCCCCTCCTGGCCCTCTTGCCCATGAAGTGGCAAACATGAAATATCACTCATACGCCCGGGTGTCCGCACTCATCTTTGTCAACTCTTTTGTTTCTACTTACACAAAATTGTGACCAAAGTGCCTTTGGCCGTTCTGCCATCAACGGCGTAACTTTGCCATTCCGCAATTAAAAGAATCAGGAAAGGCGCGAGTTGCGCATAAAAAATAACAACTTGCCACCTGAGTCGCAAATTTTTATGCTGCACATCAATTTCGGTGGAGACCAAAATGGCAGCAGCTCCCCTGCATAACTTTGGCCAAAAGGGGCTCCCGAAAAAGGGTTAAAACTTTTCAGCTTCCCAGCTAACTGATGGCTGTTTGGCTGTCATTTTTCAAAGGACTTCCCACGGCGCCTTCGCCTTTCTGACCATTAAATACCCGTCCGTTTTTGTTGCTGTTTGCGCTTTTGGCTTCATTTTGGCCGCCCAGCAATTATCAAAGTTTGAGCCAAAAGTGCTGATTAATTTTTAATGTTTATCTTTGTTGCCGTGCCTTAGCTACCTGCTGGAAATTGCAGAGTCATTTCGGAAATTATAAAGTCATTTTGCCGCATTCTTCGAGTCCGGATTTTAGGAACGGATGAATAGAATCGAAGCCGGGTGCTTACTAAAGAGCGTTGGATTTTTTCCGATTTCGTCATTTGGCTACATCAAATGGTCCCTGGTTCCTTTGCCACAACACTATGATTAATAATATATTTTAAAATGGAGTTCTGCCCTTTCTATTTCTACTAAAAATAATTTACTCTTCATCACGAAAAGAATAAATACAACCAGTTCGTCAAACAATTGTTTCAATTTCGTGAACTGGCATAATTGTAACCCGCTCTGGTGGGGGTCAGTGTCAGTGGCAGGGCACACAATTGCACCAGGGCACAGGAGCACCGCCGGGAGTCTCATCAACAGATTCGCGGTCAGCTCTCTGACCATAGCCCTGTTCATTGTGTTTTGTGGCTTCCTTCATTGGCCAGAGCGCGCGCGTGGTGGGTCTGCTGGATTTGGGCTGGATTTGAGCCATGGCCGCAGCGGTGGCCAGTGGTCAGGGGAGCACAATTCCTAACGAAGCGGTTAATGTGGGCAGTGCAATTATGAATTTATGTGCATTTATCCGCAGCAAGCGTATAGCCACGCATATGCGAGTGAGTGTGCCGTCGCAGACAAGCGTTGATTTTCACGTATGATTATTGTATTTGATTTTTAGGTCGTTTCCGACGCTTTGCGGTGTGCTGGCGCCCAGGAGCGTGGCCCATAAATGCTAGTAATGTGGCTAGAAATGAATTCGATTCATAGGGAGAATAGGATATTGATTATTAATTTAACCCTAAATGAAAGTGGAAATCACAGATATATAAGATAATAACTATAAAACAAGGCCAACTCTGATACGTACAGGGAGCAGATCCAATGCTTAGCATCGTCTTAGCTTTCTGATTTCTCCCCCCATGACTGAGTTTCTTAAATTCCTGTATAGCTTTTGACAAAGCATAAAGAGAGTGTGGTATAAAGTTGATCCTTTCACCCCCTCCGCGAATGGCTCCCACGTCAATTAGAGTTAATTTCATTAGCCGGCAATAACTTGCAGCACTTTCCACAAGAAACTACAAGCCCGACTCGAATTTACTCGACCCTTGCCTTTCTCGTGGCTGCAACTGGTCGCGGAACTTTACTTTTTGGCTAATTTTGTTGCTGTTGTTCGTTAACGCCCCGCCGAAGTTGAACGTCGCGTTTATTTGTGCGTCATTGTTGCTCCTTCTGCTGCCGCCGTTAAAAGTTGTTCCTGTTGTTGCTGCCGCTGCTTCTGCTGCTGCTGCCGGAGTTACATTTGGCAATTAGCCGCTGCATTTTCTTGCACTTTCGCTACTTTTGCATTGGTGGCGTTTTGCTGCACTCCATCCTCTCGCACTTCAATACATATTTATTAGCCGCATTTGTTGGATTTTAGCTCAATTAAAAAGTTTTACTCGGCTACTTTTCTTCATTTGGGACCTGCCTTCTGACTCCGACCTCAACTTCGACTCGGGACATCTTGTTTTGTTTTGGCTTGGAGCAGGGAACTGGGAGCTTGGGAGCTGCACTGCAGTGGCTGTCTGTTCCTTTACTTCGAGCAACAGCACTAATTGCAATTACTTTGGCCCTGCTGCCCAGGGGTCAGCAGTCAAAAAGAGGCGTCTAGATAAAGTTTTAAATACCCTGAAGGCAGTCAATAAGTCCAAATAAAATATTAATTCAAATTTTAGCATTCTTGGTTAGAGGATTGACTTCCATAAAATATTTATTAAAGACAGCGGTTTACTAATGACAGTTTGTTTTATTAAAAAAAGACAATAGTTCTGTGTTTGTTAAGTATATTTACTTATTTATTTCATCGTTATTATCCAAAGTTTACAGAGTTAATTTATTATCAGAAATACAAAGAGCATATAAATAATATAACAAAGTTTCTTCTAAATGAAACCATCTATACCCTTCGTAAGTGTATGCAAAACAAAATTAAGAATTTATTATTAAGGACTTGACAGCGTATGCATACGTATTAGAATTTTAAGTTAATTCCGCGCCCTGCCTCAGCCGAGCAGATGATTGCCGGTGGCACTCCAGCCCGGCGCCACGTAGTGGGTTCGCTGCTTGTGCACCACCGTGCGAACCACGGGCACTTTGACCGGATACGGATAGTAGACTGGCGTTGCAACCGGCTTCTCCACTCGGTAGGGCACTCTACGCTCCACCACGAACGGAATGGGACGCTCCACGGGCACTGGCTTGACCCGCTCGATGGGTATCTTTACCTCTTGCAGCTGCGGGATGGCTACGGTTTTCGCCACGGGTATCTTGATGGGCAAGGGCTTGGGAATGGCGGCGATTACGGTGCGTGGCACCTGTACCTGGACCGACTGCTTGTAGGGAACATGCTGCTTCTGGTAGTGGGTGACGGGCACATTCTTGGTCACCTCGATGTGCTTGGATAGCGGCAATCCGGCCACAGCCTTACTGCTCGCCGGCGTGTGACGAACGCTGGTTGTTATGGCGGGAAGATCAGCCACGCGTGAGTCGGTGTGGGAATATAGCAACTGCTGATCCTGGGCCGCACCCAGGCGCAGTTGCTGCCTTTGATCCTGAAAATATCCAGTAGATTTCTGCAGTAAGGGTTGCTGGAGGAGCTGTGCGTGTTGCTGTAATTGCTGCTGCTGCTGATGATGTTGCTGCTGTTGATGATGTTGCTGCTGCTGCTGATGATGTTGCCTCCCATCCAGCTGCTGGTGTTGTCGCTGTTCCTGGGACTCGTGTCGCTCTGCCAGTTGCTGTTGAGTGGATAACGACTCCTCCCGCTGCTCCCGCTTCACTGGGTTAGCCAATGTTTGCAGCTCTTTGTGGCGCGCATAGACACCGGCATTATCCAGCTCCTCCTCCTGCCGATGGTCCTGGTTCTGGTAATTGGAAATTTGCTCAAAATGGTAATGATTGGGAGGCGTCGGCGGCGACACCCGCGGCCGATATGCATAGCCTTCGTAGGTCTCCTCGTAGCCCGCGGAATTTGGCTCATAATTTGCCGCATTAATGACAAAATCGATATTGGCCGATGGGTCGCGACGCGTCTCCCCATCCCCTCCTGCGTACTGTGAGTGGGAGGGCGAGTGCGAGTGCGAGTGCAGTTGGCTGGTGTAATAGAAGGGCACAAAGCCATTGGCGGTGGCGGGATATGGCGATGATGATACTGAATGTGGATGTGGATCCGTCTGCGGGTGGTGGGCGGCCAGGAGCTTGTGAGCATAATTTCCATATGTTGCCAAGTCATCGGTCGGTGCAGTGTCAGAGGGGCCATAATAATTTCGCGTATATCCTGTTAATCCCGGCAACGATTCCGCCCCCGCCCCATGGTAATGGTGTTTGCCCTGCTCCAGGGACAGCAGCGGGATCTCTGCCAGCGACAATGGCAGTGGGGCATCTATGGCGTCCACTGCCTCCATTGTCAGGACCAACGAGAGCAACATTAATGCATAGATCATTAATGAACTGTTGGCTGGCGGACCGCTGCCTTGGCCAGTATACGGCGGCCTCATGTCTGCGGCTACGGGTTGCTCCTATTTCTAGTCCTTGCACAGTGCTAATCCTGGAGCGCAGGCAGCGGGCGTGGGTGTTGGTGGTCCGCTTTGAAATGTAAATTTTTGCCATCTCGATGGTGTTTTTATAACGCAACCATCCGCTGAATGGGACCACTAGCTGAAATTGGATAGGCGGGTCGGCACTTCAAGTTCATTGGCTTGGCTCCGGATTGTGTAAGTGGAGGCCATCACTTTCACTTGGCGGCCCAGCGGTCCAGATTGTCCCTTTCAGATGCAAGTGAGGCGATCCAGTGTCCGCAGTTCACCATACGAAATCCACAGCCACCGCAATTGTAAAGCCATCATGAACAACGACCTCTCGGACAGTGGTTCGAGTGGTTGAGAGTTTACTAGCTAATCTGTAAAGTTCAGAAAGGTATCTAAGATTTAAGGGAAAGCTTTGGTTGTAGTATATATCATGTGCTATAATCTGTAGCTAATATATTTGTATTGAAAATCACTTCAGAAAGAATAAACCCCTAAGTGACTAGTAAATATAATTAATTTTGTAACCTTGGCTGAATCTTTTCTGGCTTAATGTTTGTTTTACTCCATTTTCACTCGTTTTCCACTTGGTTTCTATTCAGTGTTTTCCTCACCTGATAGCTGGCAGCCGCATCCGATTTCACACTGTGGAAGCCTGCGGTCAATGTCGCGGCCATTTCGATGTTTGATTGCAGAAATGGTGACGCTCTGTGACGTGCGTTTCATGTGTTTGCGGTGAAGCAATCGTCTTCTGCCAAGTGCATTTGCCGGGGGCAACTCGGCCATATGAAACCCAGTGCAGGGCTCCGATTGCTGCACTTTCAGTTTTCAATTTGGGTGCAGTCGACGACGTTTTGGTATCGATGTTCTTGCATAATTTGTGAATCACGCCCTCCACACATTGAAACAGACAATACACTGAGGGGCAGAAGAGATTCGATAAGATAGGCAAAATGCTTTTATGTAGAAATCTTTTACGAGAGAGTTTCTTAAAACACTTGGAATAATTTTCTTCCATTATTATAATTCTTAAATAAAATAAAAAACGATTGTATTTGACACAAATAAAGCAGTAAAATTGTGTTTAATCTATGAGTTAAAAAACAGTTTCAAAAAGAATTTCTTAAAGAATAAAACTTTCATATATTAGTTTAATCATTATTATTTTAATTTCTATTAAGCTAGGAATGGTATAAGAATGTCATATAGGGACCTTTCCAATCGTGGCATTTCTCTCTGTGCATCCGCTGAAACTGGAAATCAAATAGTTCCTCGCCAGCGAAGAGTGTGGAGATAAAGTGAGTTCTTCTGCTTGCTGGGCGAGCATCTTTGGATCATTCATCATTCTGCTCTGCATTTAAGTTTGAAAAGTTCACCAGGTTTTTGGCATCGCCCCCGTAGCCCGACCATCATCAGTCCCCCCTCACCGCACTGTTGGCACAAAGTATTTGCACAATTGCTGCTCGAGTTGCGCCCGAAATGACAGCGCAAAGTACACGTAAAGTGTATTTTCACATTGAATGAGGTTAAGCTTCGTTAAATTTTGCGCAGCGTTTGTGTATAGTTACACCCCTCCGCTTTTCCGAGCCCCCTGGTAACCACTTTTCACCATTGAAGTGTGTGTGTGTGAGTGTGGGGGTGCGTCGTGTCGTGGTTACTTGTTGGATGCATTTTTTTCGCTCCTTTTTCATTACTTCAAATGCTTTCAAGTCTCGTGAAGCATATTTTAGCAAAGTTCCCATAGAAAAGAAGCCAGCCAGCTAGCCGGGTCAGCTTAATATGGCCCGAATGATGGTGCTAGGATGCCAGGGGCGGTCAAAAAATAAACAAAATGGAACTGAAAAAATGGGAAAAAATCTACGAAACGCTGGCAAAGTTAAACGCTTGCATACACATACTTATTAAAGTTCAAAGTTTCTTTTTGCGTTCTGCATAAAATCCATCATAAAATTAACAGGCGGAGCAGGAGGAGCGCTTGCTGTGACACTGAAACTTCATTAAGTCACGTTAAAACGTTAAAATGTGGGAAGTGGTCGAAGGAAAAGGCAAAGTCAACGGTCCACGGTGCCCGGTGCCCGGCCAGAAACAGAAGCCATAAGCCTTGAGCCTTGAGCCAGGCAAGGCAGCTAGCAAATAGCCAAGAAATTTCAGCTATGCCATAGTTGGCAACGTTGCCGGCCTTTGTTTGGCCTTTGCTGGAGAAGGTTTTTTCCGGCTGCTGCTGGGGGCAGTGGATCGAAGGGAAGGCCAGTCAGCGTTGCATGCGAATTTAATCAAGTCATGCAATAGAATTTACGGTTCCATTGCTGGCTCACAGATTTGGCCCAAACTTGGCCTTGGCTATAGTTGGGGGCCTATAGCCAACTGTCTCCGTGCTACCACCGCTTGAGGCACTCCCTTTATTCCTGGAAATGTGCCGTGTTTTTTGTGTTTTTCTTCAATGTTTGCTTTAAAGTAATTTGCGGTCCTGGGGTCGCGGGTCAAAAAATTTTCTTGCAGACATTGCTGGAGCACATTGGAAAGAATTTCTGAAACATGATTAGATATACAAAATTGTCAAATATTAATACGAATAGAATACTCGTATGTTTGACTAAGCTTTTATTACTTGTATTTGAGATGCTGAAAATAACAAAGAGACGGATAATAAATAAAAGAATTCCTGATAACCAGTCTGCTAACAATTGGTGCTCAGAAATCACTGAATCATCAAATAAAAAATATAAATATTTCCTTTAACTATTTATTATTTTAAATTCTAGACTTCTCTCTTTTCCTTCGTTTACATTGTACTATACAATAATCTGTTCAGAGTGCACTGAGTTTTGTTCGTTTGCTGCCTCCGCCAGCAAGAATTTTTGAGAATTCTTCGCCAAAAGTAACTGGCGGCATTTCTGGGCCTCCTTTTAGCCGCCGGACATGCAGAGTTGTTGACTCAGGTGACCGAGGACACAGTCTCGCGTTTTGTGGAAACTTTTCGATTGACTTAAATGTCAACGCTGGCAGGTCGTTGTGCCTCTCTCGTTTTTTTTAACAAATATCAACAATTCTAATGTGCTACAAAAGTGACCAAGGAAGGCAGACGGGAGATGCGGAAAGGCAGGAAAAAAATAAACATTTTGATAACCTTTCGCGTATGTAGGGGCCTTTGCTTTGGCCAGATTCCTGGCTTGGCCTGGCCTGACTTGGCCTGGCCTGGCTTGGCCTGCTGGAAATTTGCAAACCGCAATCAAAATTCCACGCCGCGGCTCTTAATTGGTCTTTCTTCAGGACGAGCGGCGGAGTTTTCTTATATTTCCATTTTGCTTGCCTTGGCCGCCACGTCCTGGTCTGCGTCTTTTCATTTCATTTGATTTTCTTTTCGTTTTTGTTTTCGCCTGCGACCCACACAAATGCAAATTTCAATTACGCGTATTGCGGGGCCAAATTGAAATGCCTTGGAAAATATTTTCTTGCCCTCACTCATAAGAAATGCAGCGCGGACTTCAACTCAGTTCGGCTTACTTCCCTATTTCTACCCAGTATATGTAGGATATTGGGGTATATTGTACCTACTTTATAGCGAGGCAGTTTTACCTAATGAAAGGTAATTTATAGTCTTTTACTTTATTGCTTTGTGACATTAGGATTGGATTATGGAAATATTTACCCGATATTACACATTATAAGTTTAGGAAAAAACAGTTTTAGTTTTTTTGTAACTTATATATTATATATTTCTTTATATTATAATATTTATTTGATCATATAAGCAAATAAGTATATTATTATTATTATTCGATAATTTTATTATAATTTAGTGAGGAGTTTGCAAACCAGTGAAGAAAAGTTTTCGGCAATTTCTCTTGTATACGGATAGAAGCTTCGGCAATAACAATAATATTCTGATGACTTATGGTAGAATAGAATAGAATAGCGTAAATGAAATTAGTATACATAGTATTTTACACAGTGAGAGACAGGTATTTTATGATCGGAGCACTTGACTTCATAACTCATTCCTCTGCTCCCCCGATCAACAATCGCGTGCATTTCATTTGCATTTCGAATGCGCGCAAGTTCGGTCTTACTTGAAATTTATTTGCTAATTTTGTAACATGTGTCCTGTTTGGGGTAAGTTGAAAACTTTTCACTCGAAATTTGAATGGCAAATGGAAGGCTGCGGGTGGAGGGCGGTACGAACGGACAAACGGAGGAACGAAGGATACTGGGGCAAAATCCATTTGGCTTCTGCGGTTAATGAAATTTTCATTTGCTCGGCCGGCCAAAGTTTCGCATCTTCGCTTTTGTGTTTGCGGGAGACCAGAGGGAGGAGGTGAGGCTGCGGCTGGTTTGATGGCATCTAGGAAATTATTTCATTTAATTGCCATTGAAATATTTAATATTAATTAATGTTCCTTAATTGCTGCTGCTTCCGCTGCTCCAACAACTCATTAAAAACACATCAGCTCCCGGCGGGGCCTCACACATCTTGGTCACGCTCTTGTGGCCGACGCTCATCATATTAGGAGTATTAATCTTAATAATTGCTGCATTTTGCCAGAAAGAATGCGAGAAAGTTGGCGAAACAAAGACCGCAACTCGGACTTGTGTCCTCTCGGAATGTCCTTTCACAGGCCAACCAGGAGATGAGGGGCCAACTTGTGCGCGTCCTTCAGTTATGACGCGAGACACTCACTTTGTGTCTTTAACTTTTGGCGAATTATTAATGAATTCTGAATCTGAGTCCAGGGCCACACAGGATTTGGTCCATTTGCAATAGAAATAAGCATTAAAGTAAAGTTGTGACGTTAATCGAATGTCCGTGTATATGAATATGGTTTTTGTTTGGCAATATAAATTCCGAAAATAGTTCTTGATTCCCCTGAACTCCCTCTCACATTTCTGGAATTTGCCATGACGTAATTCCAAACGAAAACGGACATTTTTGGAGCGAATTGATCCTGTTTGAGCTAAGCCGGACTGGCCGGACTGGCATATGCAACAGTAACTGATACTGGCAGAGCTTTTAGCCTGGTCATGCTGGACGGAGGAGTCGGGACATCAAATGCAAGAGGCATTGATGGACTGCATTTGATTAAATTAGTGTGCATTTGAGTTGGAAACGCTTCATCCTTAATGGCCTCCACATCACTCAAACGGCATATGGCAAATACTCGGAGCAGTCGGAATACACTCGGAATCCAGCCTCCGCGCTGAGTTTGTCAGTGGATTTAACCAAATGTATGTGTGGCCTGGACCGCGCAATGTAATCGTAGTTAAATTGAAAAAGTTTAGACCATTTTTTTATTTTTATTGTAGTTTGTGCATGCATATCTCACAGCAGCACACGCCCTCCCATCGCCCACTATATATGCACACATTCCTGCCGCAGTTCGTTTCCTGCTCGCTGCGAGAATTTAGTATTTTATTGAGTTGTTTTGATGGTTATTTAATGAAGTGCAATTTCAGTTTTCGCACACTCAACGCCACGATTTATTCAGGAACGGTGTGCGTGCGTGTGGGCCCAAATGGAAAGCTGGATGGATGGCGCGAAAATACATGCGGCCGAGTGATTGCCGTATAAAATTAGGCATGCTTTTCGAAATTCTGTCAGTCGCACGCTCTGCAATTGTTCTGCGCGAGGGGGCTTTGGGTTTTGGGTTTCGGGGGAACCGGCTACTGCATTCAATTTGGCACGTTTCAATATAATATGGAGCGCATTTTCTGCGGTGGCCAATAAATCAGTTGCAACAGCGAACAGCTCAATCATTGACCGCATGTGCACATGGGCTTTGCCCAGTGGGCCACGATGCCCAATTATGCACAGGCGGGCAGGATTTGTGCGCCGGAAGTTTACTCATATTGATAGATGCCTGTCAGTTCTTTCTCAAACTGTCCATTAAGAATCGCCCACCTTGTGGTTTGGCAAGTTAAGTACACAATAATTCGATCATAACTCCTGCCCTAACCCTCCCTTCTCGGGACCACATTTTGCAGTTAATTTGCATGGTTCGGCCTCCGGCTTGTTGTGGTCAACCTTTGAAGGAGAATTAAACTCTAATGTGATTGGCACTCAATACTTTAGTAGGGCATTAGAGAGGAAAAAGCCTCGATAGTGTGCTATCGATGCAATCGATAAACGTGCATGCTGGTCTTGTGGCTCTGATACCCTTTTTGGAGTAATTTGTAATTGGTAATTTGCTATAATTTTCATTAAGATTTAAGATCTAAAAGCTGAACTAAATGGAATCCAAAAAGGGTTCTTCAATTTACTACCAACTCCACGTTACTTTTAAGCCCAAGATAATTTTTTATAAAGAATAAAAGGAAGCTACTGCCACATTTGACGCTGCAATTAAGATTGAGATATTTCTCCCATTTTTTTTGTCGAGCAGTTGGCACTGCAATTAGGTCTTCAGCAACTTTCCTTTCAATTAGTTTCATTGTAGTTGCGGCGCGCGAAATGCCTTTAAAAGCGCATTAACTGCTACGCGAGTCCTTTAATTAGCTTGGCAGGAAGTTGCGGCTCGGCTGAAAGCATTTCTGCTTTCAGGCCATTGCGTACGCCGTGTCTAATTATGAGCAATTAACAACTTGAGAAAACTGACGGCGAAAAGGAAACATTTATGCACCTTTGCGTGGCACTGCAAACTATTTCCGAAATTACTTGGCCGAGCGATAAGATAGCTGAAGCCAGGCAAGGAATTTAATTAAGTAAACATAATTAATTGGAAGATGTCTATATGTGTGCGGGAGAGTGTTCATAAGTCCGGACCCCTGGATGATTTAATGAAGTCATTAACATAATCTGAGTTTTACATGTCGATGACAGGGACAGAGAAAGAGGGCGACACGACACACATAAATATTCATTGTGAGTCTTTGTGGGTCTCGAGCAACATGTAAGCAAAGGCAAAGTGCCATAAGCGGAAATCAATTTCTCAGAAACGAAAGTCATCTGGCTTTGGTCCTTGGATGAAGGCAGAACTCGGGAAGCTGTCCACGACATTTGTGCACTGAACAAAACAACTGCAGCTAAGCAGATTTTGACAAACAAATATATAGGATATAGAAAATTAAATTTTTTCACTGTGAATATGACAAAGTTATAGTTTATTTTTCTCTGCGGGTACATATATTATTTGCATGAATACATTTTGTGTTTTTGAAGTATTTTCTTTGCGTGTTTGCATTGGGAAAATGAAGCAGAAGTTATTGGCCAGCAAAAGACGATGTTGTCTTGGCCCCACAATTGTGTTGGCCCGGTCCCCCGGACCGCTCCCCGCTGCGAGCGGGAATTGTCCTTATTGAATTTCAATGACACATAGCTGGGATGCCATGTCCTGTCCGTATGCTCTCGCCCACGCCTGTATTTGTGTGGCGATGACAAAAGCCAGTTCCACATAGAGGCAGAGCACGACTGCCGTCGGAATCCTGGAGCAGACACAACAACTTGTTGACCGGATGTGTGGCGGCAATAAGTACATAAATGGGATTATTTGTGTGAGCCGAGAAACCGGGCCAGTTGTAGTTATATTGTCATCTAATGATATTTTCCAGTTACTGCGATACAGCCGCCTGTCCGCTGCAGCTCGCCTGCTTCTGATATATGGAAACTCGGATTTGGAATCACTCGCTGACGAGGGGTTTCGTACAAAATAACCAGAAAAAAATGTAAAAAAAAAGAAAAAACAAGCGAGGAGTTCCTTTGCGTATTTTATTTATTTATATTGAAATTAAGTTGCGCTTGGCTGTAGAAATTGTTGCGGTTGCCTCGCAGGCAGCCGGTCATTCATGTTAACCCTTGTAGCCAGTTGGTCTTATTTGCCTTTTTCGGTGGTTCTTATTTTCCCGGATTTCTTTCTCTTAGCTGTTTTTATATTTTTGGTCCTGCTTTCATGGACCAGCAACCACCATTCAGCCCGGATTTGTTTGGATGCGGGAAATTTGAATGTGAAAAACGGCACCACGCCGCCCTCCTTTCCACCCACGCCGACCACTTGCCTTTAATTTATGGCCTCCACTGCATTCGCTTGTGTAAATTGCTTTGTGGTCTCGCCGTTTGCAATTCATTGAGAGTTGATGATTTCGCCTTCTTATGCTTCTATCTGGTTGAAATTTAAAAATTTAATGAGCTTCCCTGTTGTCGGGGAAGTCGGGTGAATGGTGAGTTGTATGGGAACGTGGATGAACCTTAATAATGCAAAATTGTTGAGCTTGTGGAAGACTTTTAATAATGGAAGGCATGAACTCTGAGCAGATGTCTATGGATATTTTGCAGCAATGTGGAAAAAAATATTATTTGGTTTGTTGGTTATATTAGGTTTTGTTAATTTAATTCTATGTGAAGTAGCTTCTATTGACTTTAGCCGATCATTTATTTCCACTAAAAGTAATTTAAGTATTATGTGCTACGGTCATGAAACCTTTTTGTTAAATTCATTTTGAAATAAACGGATATTATTTAGTTCAGAAATTTGAATAAATTTATGATTTTATATGCTTAATTTTAAATGATTTTGTATATGTCTACAATTATTGTAGTGTTCATGTTTGGTGGGATAATACTTCATAATTAAAATGTTTATTTAATGATATATAATAATGAAGTGACCTTCCAAGTATAAGTATTTCATATTCATTAGTTATACACCAAAAATAATTACTTTAAGTAGTGTCAGCCAAGTTTTCTAATTTGAGCTTAAAGGTATCCATTCTCACGCCCCCTAGATGTGTATACATGTGTGTATGTAAATCAGCTTTGGCCAGGTGTGTTCTCCAGCCGGTGTCTGTGTGTGTGCTAATCTCGCCTGCGTTCCAGTTTCCTGAGCTAATGGTGGCACTGACCCATTTTGACCAAACATTTGGGACCTGTCTGCCGCTCCCCGAGGTGCGTCTGTGTTTGCTTTCAGCCCGGGTTATATGTGCATATAACGAAGCTTAGTGCGAGCAATGGCTGTGCCTCACCGATGATTCCCCTGCATGCATAATACAAGTTTTATGACAGCAGGAGCAGCAGCTAGGAGCTAGGTCCTTGTCACACTCTGGTTAATTTCATGACCCAGGCCGTAGCTATGGCAATCAGCAGAGTAAAGTACAGTACTGTACGAGCATCCTGCTCCATTGTACCGAGCGTTTAACTTATTAAAAGGCCTTCTATGCCAGCGATTATGTGGCAATCGAAAACATTTGCATTAAACGCTCGCTAATTGGTGTGCTTTTGTCATGGAAATGTGCCTTGCATGTGCCCCTCGCACAGCAATGCGCATATATTGCAATCAGTGCAAAAAAGTATGAGCACAGAAAAAAAGCACTGCATACAAATGGGCGCTGCTTTCCTCTGGCTTTTCCTGGTTCCCCGTTGGCTGTTGGCTGTTGGTTGGATGGCTGGCATGAAAGCAATTTCTATAAAAATGCGTTTAACAGCACACAAAGCAACACATTTGCCGCATTTATTGCGATTTCCCGTTAACTTGCTTCCACACATACACATAGCACACAGCGGCAGCCACAGGAACACAATGCGCGCCGCCAACGATCGTCGTCTGGCAGGATATCGCTTAAAATCTCTCGTTTCGAGGGAGGCCGTTGCTGTAATAAATGGATCGGAAAATGCGCGTAGTTAGCAAGGGGAGTCCTTGTTTACCGCCCTCCTCGACGCCTTTGTTGTGCTGCTTTGCTCCTTTGCTCCTTTGTGGAGCGTGGATATGAGTGCAGCATCAGCCGCAGCAGCAGCTCATTACAATGCCCTGCCAAGTGGAGTTGCCCCAGTGAGCTGAGCATCTTGAGACACCTGACCAGAAAGCAGCAGCAGTAGGTCTTCGTAACCATGGCTGATTGGCTTGGCTTTTGCCTTGGAACTCCGCAGGACTCGTGCCTTTGTTTGCCAGGCTTTAGGGTTAACAGACACTGGGGGAAACTCAGGGATATCGTATTTAAATTTGAAGCTGTAGTATTTTTAATTTAACGTTGATTTAAAAGTCTTTAAACTTAGATTAACTGCGAGCTAATATCATTTCGAGTTAATAATATTTCTTAGCTTATAAATCCAAAAAGATTTCTTTTTAAGTTCCTTTTTCGCTTAATTAAGTCCCAACTTTTCTCCCTGTGCAGCTTTGAGCCGCCTCATTTGGCACTCCGTTCGAGCGGCAAACGATTACACCTCAGCCCGTATTGGCTGCGGTCCATACGTGTCAAGGATAATTCATGTAGGTGGAATCTACTCTCGCGGTACTCGAGTACAGGGATGTGGAGCGTGTTAAGTGACTTCAAAATTGACTGAATACTCTGGGAATCAGGCAAAATAGTTTCCTTGTCAGCTGGCGCTTTATCATTCAAATATTCTGGCCTTGGTTTTCCTTTGGCAAACACTGAATTACTTTTTTCTATTCTTATTTTTCTACCTGCCGCATTGATTCCATCAACTTATGCATGAATGTGTGCTCTGCGAATTTTCACAACTCATTTCATCAATTTGCGCCAGGCCCAGAGCAGCCGGAGTGAAGTCAAAATTTGACAAATAGCTGAACCCACCTTCGCTGGAAAATCCTCCTCCGCCCGGTAGCCATCTCTGCGCAGGATCCCCACACATTCTAATAGTTTCTGCTAGTCAAATTCTGGAGTCAGGTACTCGAATATGGCAGCCTGCCAGCGCATGCACATGCACTTCAAGTTGCCTTTCCAGCTCCACGCTGTTTGATAAACGATTCAAAATTAACTTTGCCTGGCAATGAGCTTCCGCTGCAGCCTGCTCCTTGCCGGGATCTGGCCGAAAAGTTTCCTTGGCGGCGCTGTGGCTTGGGTTAATCAATTGAATGTGTCAGTACCACATGAGCTGGGGATGGCCATGGAGAGCGCAGCGCTGTAAGGAGAGCCAAATTGATGGAGCACATCCTCCGAAAAATGTTCATAATTTTTTCCAAGGCAGATAAAGTTTGCGAACATCAGAGCATATCATCTTGCGGATATTCAAACATATTCAATTAGGGTTAGATAGAAGAAATCAACTGTCTTCCACTGTTACCTGTGGGCAATGCAATGCTTTTGGCCATAAGGCCCACACATCTTTCGCTCGGAAACTAAAAAATTTGGCTGTCCAAAAACTTTGCAGATTAACTTTTATAAACTTGGCTTGGCGGCTGGTGCCCGCTTAATGAAATTTTCCTTCATATTTTCTTTGCCTTGAGTAACTTTTTTCCGAGTCCGTGGTTTTTTCGTTTGTATTTTTCTCTTTTTCGTGAGGACCACGACTTACGTTAATTTATTTTGTTATTGACATTTTTATACTCACTTACTAGTTGTGGCGCGGCTTTTGGCAATTGGCAGCTGCATTGTCGTTTGTTAAGGAAACGCCAAAAGTTTTCGCGCCCATAAATTGTCTCAAACTTCTTGGTCACACTTTAGCTTTCGACCCAGTCCGATTCAGTGGCTACACTGCAACAAATGCACAAGGAATAGGTAGTTTGAAATGAAATGAAATTTTTGTTTTAGATGAAGACTAGCCGTAAGTTTTAGAATTGCGTAATACCAATGAATAATCTGCTTCAGGAATGAACGCAAATAGCACTTACAAGACTATGGATCAAAGCGAAATTCGATTATGATATTGGATAAATTATATCTTTATATATTTGGCCTTAAAGAATAAGACTTTTTTAAGATAATCCATTAAATATTCACCTTCATACGAATATGAAACCATGAAATTATTTCAAGCCTTAGCAACTTTATCCGATATACTAAGGAACTCTATTTTTTGGACGTGTAAGATTCCAGGCTACTGCCTTGATTCGCTTCTCGCCTACTTTGATTATGTTTAGTTTAATGTTGTTGGCTGGCAAGTGACCCCGGCACAAGTCACTTAGACGGTCAGAAGAACAGAAAGCTGGCAGATGTTGTGACGCTGAGGCCTGATGCTGATGCCGATGCTGTCGGCCAGCTATTCTGTTTATTGTTTGCTCAAAATTGTCATCAATAATAATAAAAGTGCGACAGCCGAGCAGGACCCACAATGGGCTGGGATCCTTTTGGCCACTTGTGATATATAATAAATGTTGCCATGTCCTCGTCTACTTTTACTTCTACTTCTATTTCTGCTGCCGTCCCTCTGGCTCTGGTCTCCTCTCGAGTTCCTGGGTGTGTTCGTATTAATGTGTGTTGTTCATGGAATACACTTTTGTATTCATTCGACCGCAACTAAAAATGTTGGCCATAAACTTTTCCGTTGCTGTTTTATTTTTCTTATTTATGTCCAAGTTTTCCTTTCTCCGTTGTGTGTCCTTTTCAGGAATTGCTCACTTACGGCTCTGTGACCAGACCGGGATTAACACTCGGCTGCCGGCGGAGGTGTCGTCCAGGCGACTGTCAATGATGGCCAGTGACGGTGCCCGTCCGATGTCCACACGATTCGCTACAAATTCCGCTTTATATGGCTTTTTATTAGCGTTGAATTAAATTGAGCGACGCATCGAGTGGCTCTAATGTCGCAGCTCAGCTTCCTTTTCCTTGTGGCTGGCTTTGATGGAAATTGCTAATGAAATAAGTTTTTAGTTGTGCGATTTTATTTCGTTAGCTTTGCTTGCCCTCTTCTGTTTATTTATTTGACTCTCGTCCAGCCAGTGAGGTGTGACCGTCCTGACGATGACGAAGCTCTTGAACGCTATCCAGATCCGGCTCGAAACTTGCTCCATTAATTACTGTCACCAAGACCCGGCTGAATGGCCGTATCTCTTTGCCACCGCCGGCCCTGGGAGCTCCGCTCCCGTAAATCAGTGGACATGGCTAATTGAATGAAAGCGCTAAGCGCGGTGCACTGAGCATCGGGCATCGGGTACCGGGCAGCAGGCACCGCCATTGAGCATTTAGCTGGAATCAAATGCTGACCACATTGCCACGTGGCGCACTCAGCCTCTGGAAGAGGGGATGTAGACGCCATGACTCCGAGCCACTGCCACCGTCTCTGACCCAATGATCTGTTAAGTTGCAAAAGTCTGCCGTGGAAAGCGCAGCATCAACGGCTTGACCACGAATGCCCTGCACTGAGTAAAAGAAAATCGTACTGATTTTTCCTCAATTCCCTCACAGGGAGAAAATGTTGAAAGCTCAATAAATATAAAAAACAAATAGAATAATTTTGTATATAACTCCTATTAAATTCTATATGCTGGAAAATATTACTAAAATATATTTGAAATTGCATATTTTAACATCGCGTAAAATCTTGTACTAATTCCTTAGATACATTTTTTTTCTCTGTGATATTATTCTTGCCCCTGCATCTGCAGGAAATGCTTTGATAGATTATAAGTTCTTCTGGGGCAGGCAGGCTCCTACTAATTCCATCCTCAAAGTGGAAGGCTGCTTGCTGCAAGGTGAGCCATGTTCAATTACTTTGAACAACTTCGAACAGCGGCAAGGCCATGTCAGTGGCAAATGCAAAGTGCTCAGGAACTATGCCATCGCCTTGGGCGAGCCACGCCCCATTTCAAGTTTGTCGGCCGACAACGATGATTATAAGAAAAGTTTAAGTCGGGGCAGGAGATAATGCGAAGGCCACACGAAGAACCGATAATTTTTATAAGTATAATAGATGCTTAAACTTTGTAGGCTACAGTGAGCCAATTAGCAGTTTTTCCATGGTAGCAGTTTTCATGATTATTATCTGTTATCATGTTTAAAATGTGCATGAGAGCAATCTTTGCCATTAAGGTTCTTATGGATTAACATAATTAATCAAACTAATGAATAAGTAAGGGGAAGATTAAAGGGAAAAGCCAACTAAGTTGAACAAGAAGAGAACATAATATATATACTTTTAAGAGTCTTAATAATCGGGGAACTATTTAAACATATTTTTTTTTTTAGAACACAGCCAACCTTTACTTTTTATACCCTTGCAGGGTATTGTTATTTTAGTCAGAAGTTTGCAACGCAGTGATGAGATATTTCCGAACCTATAAAGATTTGTTCCTGATTAAAAGTAAAATCCCATTTAAACTGATATTTCAGAAGGACCAAATTTATAAAAAATGTAAATTAAATTGAATATAAAATACAAAATATAATA
>JAEIHY010000093.1:0-42712 GCA_018904565.1 Drosophila tsacasi
CCAGCTCCATCTCCATCTCCCGCTCCCCCCTCCTAATTCCCGCCGTGAAAACTCCCCCATTAAAAAAACGCTCACGTTTAAGATGTCCGAAGAAATAAAAAAAAAAAAACAAATAAAAAAAAAGAGAGCGACTTGAATTGAACACCAAAAGTTGACTACTGTGCGGAAAAGATATGGCCAGACTTTGATCGCCAAGAGGAGCTTTATTTAATGTTCACAGGAATATGACATTTGTCAAATTGAGGGTTGAGTAAACTGTATTATACAATTGTAGTAGTAAATAATTATCTTTCCTTAAATGTATATATTTATTGGTTTTTCTGATACAAAATAAAAAAATAAACTAAAGCGTCTTTTGTAATATCTATTTTCATATATGTATATGTCCCAAATATATAAAAACTTACTTTCAAATAAAAACAACATAAGCCCCTTCATAATAATAGCTTTTACTTAATTATTAAGAAAATTATCAAAGGAAATATTTTGTTTGTAAGGAAATTGTTTTTGAATAATATTGTAAAGGAGTTACCGTTAATAATAAAAAAAACTAAATTATTTAAGAACTTTCTTAAGTTTAACTTAAAATTTCAAATTTTACAGCCACAAAATGGCATTAAATCGCTCCTATTTTTCGTATTAAAAAATCTATATACAAAAAAACAAGAAAGAAAATGTCCAAGATGGCATTACTACAAAAAAAAAGAGCTGTTGGAAAAGCTCTGCCTCCGCCTGCAGCAGGAAAGGAAAACTCTTTCTGCTGGCAGCGGATTTTGTATTTTATTGAGCCATTATTAAGTTATAAACACGCTGCTATTAATACAAACACAAATAAATATCGGCGAGTGTGTCGTGGTTTTGTCTTCACTCGGACAGTCGGAAAAGTCGGAAAAGCCAAGTGAAAGGTTTTTGCCACTGCAAGGACCCTGGCTCCGTTCGTTCGGTTCGTGGAAAATGTGTGATAAATAAATATTGGGCCATGCACAGATATTCTGTGAGCTCTGTTAGTGGGCGCAACACTGGCTCAAGTTTTTCTCTATTTTTTTTTTATTATTTGTCCGTTCGCTCCGATTTAATGGCCCATTTCGAATGGAGTTGCCAACTTTTGTTTTGTGTCAAGTGGGCGGCCAGCGAGGGGCGCAGCCCCGCTTTTCACAGTTCAATTTGTGAAGCATCATTCCGTCTCTCAGATTTTTAGGCTTCGATTATACCGTGAGGCCATCAAGCTGAGAAAAAAAAAAAAAATAAAAACAATTAGGCGAAAGGATTTTCGAAAGGGCAGAATCCAAGCTTGCATGCAGGCAAGATTGTCATTTAGGTTACTGAAAAAAATCGTTTAAAAATTAAATATAAATTAATAAAACAATAACACTATATATATTTTTTAAAACATTCATTGAGTTCACTATATTTTCATGGTAAATAATGATTAATAATAAAAACATCACAGTAGCAAAAATAAAACAAACAAAATATACATAAACTTAAACACAAATTTTAAAATTCATCTGAGATTTAAAAATTAAATATTCTTTAAATTTTCACATTAATCAGCTTGATCTAAACAATTTATTAGTTAATTTTAAGCCTTGTAGCCTTCAACTGTCTAAGCGCTGCGATTGATGCGGCAATTTGTTTCCTGTTTTAAATCCTGCTAAAACTGAAAATGGCAAACGGAAAATGCCTACGAAACCGTTTTTATGGTCGTTTTCATTTTCGTGTTTGCCAAACATTACCAAAGTACCACACAATATTCACAGCCATAGTCACAGTCGTCGCCGTCGCTTTGAAAACATTTGGCACACTGAATTTAAGAACCATAATTTGCCGTTAGCCGCAGGATAAACCACGCAAATTTATCATGAGAAAAAAGGCACAGAAAAAATAAAAGCAGCAACACATAAAAATGTTGAGAAGTGAAAATGAAAAGCGTTTGCAAAGTGCTGAGGGGAAGCTAGATAGTGTGGCCAGTGATGCTAGAGATGCTGAAATATAGATTTTATAGGGTTGAATTTCCCCTATAACTTCTTAATACCAAATTATTTATTCTATATTCATTTTATATTTTTAATGTCAGGACAAACTCTGAATGAATTCAGAATAAATTTACGATGAATTCTTAATGAATTCACGGTAAATTGATGACAAATTCTGGATGAATTCAGGATAAACTCTGGATAAATGCAAAATAAATTCAGGGTAAAGCCAAAATAAATTCGGGATAAATTAAATATGAATTCTGAACAAATTCGGGATAAATTCAAAATAATGTTAGGATGAATAAAGGAGGAATCAATTCTGGTTTAATTTAACCTAAATTCAGACTGACGTCAGTATTAACTTCTTTTTAAATTAGGCTAAATTCAGGTTTAGGTTAAGCCAATTTCAGGCTAAATTATGACCAAGATCAGACTAAATGTATGCTAAAATCAGGCTAAAATCTAAAGTCCGCCTGAAAAACTTCCCGCCAAGTTGGCAACTCTGATTAAGCGCTTTGGAGGGACATTTGTCGGCCTGGGTTAGTCTATAAATTACGGTTGCTAGTCAGTTCTCTCTCCTTGGGCTTATAATCAGAATTTGCGCTTTCACACGCCAAAGGGAGTGGGAAAAGCGGCGGCGGAGGGGCAGGAGGTGGTGGCTATATTGTGGCGGGGGAGTGGGAGAAGCTTGGAACTGGGAACGGACAGAACGGAGTTCCGCTCGTTATCGCTCTGACACAATCAGCGGGGCCAACTAGGGGCCAATGCCTCTAAAACTAGGCTTAGTCTGTGCGAAGTTTTTTGCTTTTTTCGGCTGAGTTTATTTTTTGTTTTTGTTTTTCAGACGTTTCTGATAAGCAATCTGCTCTAAATTCTTCTTTTTTTCTTGCACTTTGTTGCTGCCTTATATATATATTTTTGTGGCGCTTCCTTTTGTTGAAGTTTGGTGCTTAGGCAATTTATGTCTAAGGTTTTTTTTTTATTAGTTGATGATAAAATACTTCTTTAAGCGAGGTTGGACTGGGGAGTTCTTAAGAGGAGGTTTATTTGGGAGAGTTTTTAGGGGAGTTTTAGGGGGTGTTTAGGGGGCTTTTTAGGACTAAAAGTTACAGGTAAAGAACATATCTGCTTATCTTTTGTTGACTCTAATAGATAAATCATATACTATATCCGACAAGAAAGCAAAAGAATATTCTCTTTATCCTTCAGTTTTTAAAACCCCCCTTTCTGTCCATCCTACCCTCGGCAATTGAAAGTTGGAGCCGATTTTTGGTTCGATCAACCCATTCAATGCTTATCAACTGCCATTTAAACTCGCATTTAGACTCATTGTACAATCTCCGGGCTGTCCTCGGTTTATGTACGAGTATTTTCCTTTTTCCTTATTTTTTTTCCAGCATTTTTTGCTGTGTTCTCTTCGGTTGGTGCTGTGTGTGTGTGTGTGTATGTTTCCTTTCCGCGGTGTCTTTTTATCGTTGGCGTTCATCTGCCTCATTTATCATCATCGAAAATGTTGAAGCGTGTTGAGTTCGGTTTCGTTTCGAGCTCGATCTTTATTATTTTCCTCTTGGTTTTTTTCTCCTGTTTTTTGTTGCTTTTGTTTTTGTTTGGACAGGCCAGACTGCGGCTGGTGACCCACATTCAACCCCGCATTGCCCCCCCTGTACGATTTGGACTTCCTTGTGAGCTTTCTGTGTTTTATTTCTCGACTCTTTAGCTGCTGTCGCTTTTCGGTTGATAAATATATGTTACACTTTTTTACTGTTATTGCCGAACCGCATGTGGTTTTGGCATTTCTCCTGGCTCAGTTTGGATATTTTTTGTTGTATTTTTTGTATTATCGTGGTGGCGAGTGCAGCAGAAACTCTTCCTTTCGAAATGTGCATTCGACGCAGCCCATTAATCGTTTTGCGTCTTGTTTTCTAATTAAATTGCGGCCACACTAGGTGACCCACACATGTGGGTGTCTTGTCTCTGTCCGGGGTAATTATTCTACAAGCAGAATTATTGAAATGGAACTTTTACTTTAAGAGCGTGGAGAAACGGCCTAAGAGATATCCCGTGGTCACACAAAATATGTTTGCATTTCCCTGCCTCTGTCGCCATTAACTGGGCCAATTAGAGAGAGTGAGAATCACACGATGTAAAGCAGTTGGTGGGAGGCTCGAAAATATGTTTGGGAATGGGAGTTACGTGTGGGTCTCCTGGGTGGTCGGAGTCATGGTCGAAGACGGGGTCGGGGTCGGAGTTGGAGTCGGGCATGTGTTAATGGATTTCATTTCGGGTTTGTGAAGGGGTTAAGGCCAGGTCTTGATATTAAGGTAGCTAGATCTTGGATTTTTAAAGAAGTTTCTTAACAATTTTCTATATTATTTTTAAACCAAAAATTATATTTCCCTTCCCAACCCTTTTCACCCTAAAATCCCTACTTTCCTCCATATTACCCTAACAATTCTTGGACATGACTTCCTTAGGTTTTCCTTTGAGCCACACTTTCCCATGACCAAAGTCATTTCGATGGCCTTCTCCTCATCTCCTCCATAGTGGAAGTCACGCTCGTTTTTCCCTTGGACCAAATAGACCAATAAATGGCAACCATAACAATGAGAGAGGGAAAAACAAAAGCGAGGACTCTGGCGGGAGGGCTATCGAAAATCCCTAAAACCATTCCATCCTATACTATGCCGAAGTCACGACACCCACCGAGGAGTCAAGGTAATTCCCAGCCAAATTTTTCGCATTATCCGAAAATAGTGTTTTCACCTCTTTTTATTTTCCTCTTGCTCGACTCGCTTTTCATCTGTCAGTGGTTCGTTCGCGTCACGTGTGTGCATATTTATTAGGTCATCTAATTGTGTTTACCATTTCCACAGCCGGCTCTGGCATGCAGCGGATTTTCCCAAAACGGTTTTCCCACACATACTGACAGCAGTTTTTCTCTTTTCTCGTATTTGGTTTGCTTGTTTTTGTTTTCCTTTTCTCAATGAGTTTTTCGTTTCCCGAAAAAATGTGAAATGGAGTGCAGCGTGGAAAGATCGATAGTTGTTTAACTTTGTTATCGATACGTTGCTGGTTTTAATTGAAATTGAAAACGGTTTTAACGGGTTCCTCTTGAGTGAAGGATTTTTAAATGTTTTTTTAAAAGGTGAAGAAAAATTGGAATTTGACGGAATTTTTCGTTAAATATTTTCCTGTTTGATTTAAAAATTTGAAAAACCGATTAAGACTTAAATAAATTATTTAAATTGATAATTAAAATTAAATACTATATAGAAATTGCCTAGTTTAATATTCTTACTACATTTTAATATTTTGTATAATAAACATATTTCATTTTAATATTTTATAAAATTTTGAAAAATATTTCGTAACTGTTTTGCTTCCGTTTTCGAAATGCAAATAACCTCACCTTACATGTACAAAGAACCTGCTCTTTTCCTGACCTAACTGAAACCCCAATTTGTTAGCCGGAGGTGTAGGCCACCTACTTAATATTATTGGTAAGACGAGACTCAAGTCTTCCTGCTGGCCAAGAACCCAACTCTGGCCAGATGTTGGCAGTGGCCACGCCCCCCTTTTCACCGTCCCAGAGGGGGTTTCGATCCACGAAATAACACGACATGTGATACACACACCTACTAAAAGCGAGAAAGTCTTAAATTACACACGCACCCACACACAGCACTTTCTGTCTCGTCTTTACCTGCCCTGGCTGTGTACTGTCTCTTCTTTGTTAAAATATTAAATATTAGTATAATTAAGGAATCAAAATAATAAACATTATATACAGGGGATTTGAATATTTTCTTTTAATAGATTTTTTCTCTACTACATATTTATATTTTTTTCCATATTATAATTAAATTATAATTAAATAAATTTAAATATATTAAAGGGTACTCAATTTTTCGACAATTAATAATCTTGACGATGGTGTCGTGCGTGTTGTGCCGTTTCCTTCTTTATTTTCTTGCCTTGCATGCAATCGTTCGAACACCTCGGGGGGCAGTAAAGAGATCCCCAGGAAAGATGGTAAAGGGGGCAATCGGAGAGGTTTCTTTTTGCAAATTTTGGAACTCGAAGACCGGGACTCAAATTACAGTTCATTGAGCCATTTGGGAGAGAATCTCTCCCCGACACTTGACGGACTTCCTGACCCCATTTCCTGCAGCTGCAAGGAGAACCTTATAACCAGACATGCCTTCTTTGATATACTCTCTTCCTGCACAAGCGAAAATTTTAAATTTGTATGAAATATTTGTTAAATAATATATTTAAAGTAATAAATAAATAAAAATACTTTTGAGCCTTTCTTATTAATTATTTTTCATATTTTTATAAATATATTATATATATATATATATAGAAAAGATATATATTTTTTAAAGAGTTTGAAAGAATTAAAAAAGTTTGTATAAATATTTGTATCAAATAGAAAAAAATACTTTACTGCTTATTCATATTGTTTAGACTTTTTTCAGTATATTTTCCTCATTTCTTAGAAGAAAATGTATTAGTTAATTATAAAAAAAAAAAACAAGAGCTAAAAATTAATTAATTAATTATTTTATGATTTTTTGCAGTGCATTTTCCTCTTTCCTTTCCTTTTCCTTATGATAAATGGAGAGCCTGCTGAGTTTCGTTTTTGGCAAACATTATTATATAGCAGTTACTCATATTCTTGACCGCTGTGTTGTTGTGACAGTCAAGTGTCCCCGTGTCCGTCTTCCTCTTGGTCCCCCATTGCAGACTCCTTCACATTTTTTTTTGGCTCTTGAGTTGAGTGAACATGATGTCCCCGTGATGTTGGAGTCCTCCTCATCATGTGATTTATGAAGCCCAAGCGTTAAAGTGTTTTATTTTCATCGGGCACTCATTTTTTTCCGGCTTTTCCCTTTTGTTTCTGGCCATTTATATGTTTTCGTTACCTACTTGTCCGCACTTCGTTGAGAACATTTCACTTTTTAAGCCGAGAGAGCTAATTGCGACTGCCGCTTGATGTGGCAGGTTGTTGTAGCAGGTTGCCGGGGTGCGTTGCCCCATATCATAAATCTTCAAACACTTTCACATCCCATTCAGGCCACTACATACGCACCCAGGCCACACTGCCGTCCTCTCGTCCCTTTCCCTTTTCCTTTTCATTTTCCCGCGACAAACTCATTAGCAAGTCGCGACGTACTTTAAGTGTTTTTTTTTTCCTTCTCGGGAAGGAAAATAGGCACTGTCACAGGATGTGGCAAGGTCGTGGAGTGCCACTAACCTGCTGGTTCATTCATACCAATATCAGTTCCAATTTGTCACACTCGAGAATTGGGTTTTACGGATGTCGTAAATAAAGTAGTTTCCATTTCCAAAAGATTTTCGCAAGATTTGTGTGAAATGCTTTTGAAAAAAATGGGGATTAAGAAGAGCTGATAATTATCTAAGAACTAACTTTAGGGTGTTGAGAATTTTGTGCCTTGAAGAATATATAGTTAATTTATTTTTACGCCTAATGTTTATCTTTCTCTTCTTCTAATTTAATATTTATCTGACTATTCTTTTAATTTCAATATTCATATTTTATTTTGTTTCACTTTAAACCTATATTCTAAGGACTTCATTGCATGCTTTAATTATCTAAGAACTTACTTAAAGGAGGTGTGAATTTTGTGCCTAAAATATTTGTTGAATTGGTTGAATATTTTTTATTTAAATATTCACCTGTCTTTTCTTTTAGTTTAAATATTTATCTGTTATTCTGAATCATATCTGTAATACTTAGTTAAATATTTATCTGCCTTAAATTTGTTATTTGAATATATATATTTCGCTTCTTCTCACCTCAAAACAAGAAATTCTAAGGACTCCCTTCCCTGATTTTACCTACCCAAAGTGCACCATTATTCCCCTCACTTGCATGCGATTACTCGAGTTCAAGTAACGTAATTCCTGAAATAATTATTGTAATCAAGTGTAATCAAATTAAAGACCAACGGAATTTCGCCCAGATAGTACTAGGGAGTCTGCGAAATTTTTGTGTTTAAGTACATTTTCAGGTAAACTTGAACGAAGCGATTTCCACCCCTCTCTCTCCCTTGCCGGCAAAACCGTACAATTTATTTGCATTTAACCTGCTTTCACTTGGCCATTGCCGTGTCATGACCAACCCGGCGACTTGCTGCCAACTGTTGCACATTCAACCGGCCTGGCTAACGGACAGCTGGAAAAAAGTGGACAAATGGACAGATAGACGGACAGGAGGCGACCCGGACAGGCGAAAAACACTTCTACTTCAACTGCGGTTTTAGATTCCGTGTGGGTGGGCAGAGCAAAATCCATATATGCAAAGGTTTCGACACTCGTAAAAATAAAGGGATAATGTTTGTATGGGAAGAGGTGGAAAAGAAAATTATTAGAATTAAATCTGGCTTTTTGCTAAATTCTAAATAATTTTCTTTGACAAGCTCTGAGGTTTTTATAAAATATAATATTGATAAACTAACACTATTTGAGCTAGAAACTATAATATTATTGAAGTAACATTCTCTTTTCTCTTTTGTTTCATTGAAAAACAAATTATGCATTAATTTATTATTTATTTTTCATTATATATTTTAAATAAAGTTCTTTAACCTTTACTAGTACATATTTTTGTTTATAGGTGTACACTTGCACTGCATTTTAATCTCTCAATTCCAACTGGCGTTGCCGCTCCTGCGGCTTTTGGGAAAAACGTTGCAAGGCAAAGCGGGTTGTGTGGGAAAATGGGGGGAAAAAGCGGCGAAAAGCGGGTGGCAGCTAAGCTTAGCGGTCACTGGTTTTTAGCTATTTTTATCAATGGTCTTACCTGTCTCCCACTCTCTGTGTCTGCTCTGCCAAGTGCTAAAAGCCAACACCAACAAAAGTTAAATTGGTTTTATTCATCAGGCGATGGCCAACGCTGATTGGGTAATGGATGCTTTTGGAAAATATTAAAGAAAGATTAGGATAAATGAAGAATTATTTAGTATATAGTAGAAAATGTGTATACATTTTTCTATTTTCTATTTTAGCAAATTCCCCAGTCTCCTTCCTACGCCAAATTTCCTTTTTCAAACCATTGAAGCCATCTCCACTTGTAAGCATTTTTTTCATTACAACCAACTGTTGCTTTTTTTTCCTCGATGGGATCTAGTTTAATTTCCCGCACGCGTTAAGCCGATTTCCGCCTTAAGTCCCACACATGAAATACCAAAAAGAAAAAAAAAAAAAAAAACGTATGGAAAAAATAGAAAAAATCACTCCTAAAGCGATATGTGCATTGGGAGTTGCGATTTCAATATCCAAGCAATGTGGGGAAAAGAGTAGATAACCAAAGGAAAATCGGTTGTGGTGGCATCAATCAAGCTTTGATTTTCACATGTCAAATATCGGCGATGAACATAAATTCAAATCGCAAAAAGGAGAAGAAAAAAAGGAGAAGAAGTAAAACACAACTTTCTAGCGGCAACATTCTCATTCAAATGATTTCAAGCGTGATTTAAGCGATCCCCATTCGATCGAACGATCGATCGATCGACGGCTCTCGGCTCGGCTTCAACGCGATCTTGTTCTGGTGAGAGTCCAAAGGTTTTCCCCTGCCGATTTTCAGTGAGTTATCGCCGCGATACAATCACTTGTCATAAACATTAATTGAGCGTGAAAATCGCCAGAGAGTGATCATAATAAAGATGGATCGCTTTCAATCGCAATGCGATCGCGCAGCTTCCCCCCAAAAAAAAAAACAGAGAGAAAGAGTAAGAGTGCGAAGTCTGGAGCCGGAAGACTGAGGAGGACGAAGGAGTATCGGCCTTTGGCACCCCATTAAAAAATATATAAAAAAAAGAGATCGAAATTGGGTCACAATGCCATGCCGTCTGATCTTTTTCCTCCTTTCATCCTGTTTCGGTCTCTGTGTGGATCGTGTGTGGATCGCATGTCGCTGACTTTTTACTTTCAATTGTGACCTGCTTTGATCGATCGAACGATCGATGCCTGCCTTTTGATCATAATCGATGATGTTGCCAAAAAAATATAAAAATCCATATATATTTATATATGGATGAATGCACTGTAAAATATTTGTAATAATGTTGGAACTTTCATTTCGATTTATTATTATTTAAAAATAAAAGCAAGATCGATTTAAACAGTGCTTAATATATAGTAAAGGCCAAAAGGATGTGTAATAATAATATTTAAATGGTTTCTAATGATACTATCACGATACTACCGCTTCGTATAAAATCGAAATCGTTATTATAAGACTTAATCCTTTTTATTTTCATAATTGTATATTCATTAAAAATACAACTAAAATATAGAAAACCTTTTAGATAGTCCTATAAAAAGATCATTTTCATAATTACAGAATCAGTAACCTCACTTAACTAGATTTTTTCCCCGTGTAACCATTTAGTTGTTCCTTGAACTGGGTCGAAATTTCTCTGGCTTACGTTTGTTTCCTGCTGCCCACTCAATGCCACTTCACCCCACCTTACCCCATCCCCAAATCTTGAGGAACTCTTCCCCCCTTCTTTAGATATTTTTTTAACTCCGGCCAGTGATGTCTATTTTTGAGTATTGCCTTTTGCAGAGAGAGAGAGAGATGCTGCGCCCACTCGATGGCCACATGTTGCATATGAAATTTATGCAAATCAGCGGACAGGCGAAGAAGCTGCCAATAAGCCAAGCATAAATTACATTACCAAGATCCTTTCGGCCGCGTATTAGCATATAACCTGAACCGTGGGGTTTTTCGATTTGGATCCGCCAGTTCCTCCGGCAAATGTCTTCATCGCGATTTCCAAGTCTCAACTCGACTGCCTCCTCCATGCTCCCCTTTTTTTTCGTGTTGCTGCTTTTCTCGATCTGTGGTGGTGTCTGTCATTTTTGCCTGACACAATTACCGCAGCCTCTCTGCATTTTATGAAACAATTCAAAATCTTCTCAGGCTTCTGAAGAAGACTCTTCTCTGTCGCCAGAAGAATTGTAGAAAGAGGGGGAGATAGGGAGACTGCTCTCATTAGCCGGCAGTCGCGAGGCATTATTAAGATTGTTCATATTTTTGCGATTATTAGTTCGCTTCTGAGTGTGGGAAATGCAGCTTGGAAATGCAAGGAAAATGAAGTGTGCAAAAAATATGGCACTAGAAATGTTTGGAATTTTCCTTGGCTTTGACTCTTTTGGAGTTCTGTGTGTCTCTCTGTAACTCTCTACCCGGAAGTTTGTCAGCCAAAGTACTGGAAATCATAGACCCTCTAATTTATGATTAGCAGGTATTACTCGAATAACGGGTCTCGCGGGCACTTGTACTATATCACAGTTTTCTGGGTGTAATTAGCAGTTGTAAGTGGTAAAAGAATGAAGAACGAAGGGTTGTCTCAAAAGCCAAGTAGTATCTTTGGATTAAGCAGAATTTGCATGTGCCCTAAGGTTATGTTTAATGATATTAAAGAAACCATTTACATAAATTTTAAAGGGCCTTGAACTTCTTTGGTAATTTTATTGGATTAAATTGTGGAGGGATTAAAATATGTAAAATTATTTGTGGTATGTTCTCCTAACCTGGTTGAAAATTATAAAAATTTAAGGCAATACAAAAATAAATATTTATATATATGACAAACAAAAGTATTAATAATTATTTAACTAAATAAATACAGGAACAATTTAACTTCTTATTGAGTATTAAAATTTGTAGCATATTTCATTTAGACATGCTAAAGGACATTTTATATTGGGAAAATATTCTATTTTTTGCAAGGAATTTGTAAATAACATCTGACTTTTTGTGTTTCTGTTTCTAAAATCTTTATATTGTTATTTTTATTTATTTTATTTAATCAAATAATTATATATTTTTTATTAATTTTTCTTGTACAACCTTGTTTATTATTTATAATTTTTTATTCAGATCGAACATTTTATTTTCAATTATTAATTCAATTTAATTTAATTGTTTTCCCCTTTGCTAAAATCTTGGTTCATATATTTTTTCTATTACTAAAATCATGACATTAATTTGAGTTATTTTTTATGTAGTCTTACCACTTAGTTTTCAATTAACAATACAATTTAATTTTCCACTCACTTGTGGATCGGGGATAATTTATATATTTTTTCCCAGTGCATTATGCTCAACCTGTTCTCAGCATGATCATAGCTGGGCTCGTGCCTTAGTCTCTCTCTCTCTCTCACTTTACCTCTCTCTGTAAGTGCTCTCTCCCAGGTAAGCCGGCTAACCGGCTTTTCTCGCTTACTCTCTCTGCCGCTCTCTCTCTATCTCTCTACCTGTATGTTTACCTGCAGTTTGCAGATCTCGCGCTGCGATCTTCGCGGCTTCGTTGCTCGGAAAATGCGCGCTGCCGATTTATTCCGTCACTGCAGCTCCGCGTTAACAGACGTCGACTGCGCTGCCCCTCAGAACGGCGACTCTGCTCGCGTGTGTTTTCCATTTTCCGCAACGAGAATTTTCACTTTAGCCGCAAGTATTTATGGAATTTGCCAGTGAACAATAAGCAGAGATCGGGTCTCTCAAAGAGGAATTTATGAACAAGTGAAGAAGAAAGAAAAAGTGTGTTTTGAGAACATTTTAAAATACAAGAGATTCTATTAATGGTTTTTAATCATTGCAAACTTTTTAAAAATTATACTACAAATTTCGAGAAAATTACAAATAAAATTTGGATCAAATCATATACGGTTATTGCAAGTTATTTGAATTATTTTATAAAATCTGATACTTAAACAATTAACTTCAACTAAAGAAAAACAGAAGTGCATACACAAAACATATTAGTTTGTTATTTATGTTACAAATATATAAAAACACTTGTTAAAAGTGGATTCTTCAATTGCAAAATTAAACTAGCTGCGTAAGTTGATATGAATTTATTTTATGCATATTTTATTTTATTTTTATAATTAGAATGATATGAAAACAGTTATGAAAACAGTAGACAACTATAAGTTTATAATTCATTTCATTCATATTATAGTTTAATTTTTTATAGAAAATGTGAAATATACATATATTTAATTTAAATTTTAGATTCTTGTACCTATTATTGGTTTTTAGAATCCTATAAAAACATTAAGGATACCTGTTTAATTTAAGAAATATACACTTATTTTCAGTTTGTTTAATATGTTCTATTATTTTATTTATTATCTTCAAATCCCTGAGATCTTATCTCAAAATCAAAATGAGTTAAAGCCAAGTTAAACCCACATTTAATTTAAGCAAACAACCAGCTTTTGTGAAAAATACTCTGGCTACACTTTGGTAATCAATTAAAGGGTTATCCCATCTATAATCTACAGATCGAAAAGATAGCTACGCCAAATCAGGCATTTATTAATTTGCTCCACAAAAGAAATTTACATAAAACCACACACACACATGTTTTGGCATGTGAATTTATTAATAATTTAGTTTTTTATTTTTACATTTGTGTGTTTGTGTTTCACTAAATGTTGTTCCGCCATTTTACAATGTTAAGCTTTTGGCGTGGGCGTTGGTATTTTGAGCTTTTATCTGATTTATGTGTGACAGACGGCCGACAAAAGTTGACCGATAATTTGAAGTTAACAACGAACGGCTCGCTTGAAAAATTCCCAAAAAGAGGTCCAAAACAATGTTGACCTCGTTTTAAAAGGAAAGACACCACAAGAAATAACTGCAATTACGCAAGTGACGTAACCCGGCGGACATAAGTGTAAGTGTGCGGCAATGGCACACGACACACACCAAAAAAAGAAAATAATAACAATAAAAAAAAGGAGAGAAAAAAGGAAAAGAGAAAGAGACGCGGCGGCAATAAAGCAATTAAAATGTCATTGAAGTGGCCGAGAGAGGGAAATGGGTTATAAAAACGGATATGAAGGCATAGATACGGATACAGATACAGATACAGATTCGGCATAAAGATATGGAACGAAAACCTTTAAATCATAAAACCTTTTTTCTTTTCTCGGTGGGTGCAATTGCCGGGAAATTAGAGCTTGCTCGTGCTGGGGCGGAGGAAAAGTAACAAAAAAATATCACAAAAAAATGAAAATAGCTCAACGAAAAAGCAGTGACTGTTGGCGGCTTCCTTTGAACGGTCAAAGGTACTAAGTAAACTGTGGAAAATATACAGGCAACGCGTTGCAACGTTGCGAGCTGATCAAATTTTCCACTGACAATTTTTTCTTTCCACTGAGTTTGACTTTGGTCAAACTGTCGAAGTAAATATTTGCATAAAGTTTGAGTTTGAGTTTGAGTTGCCCTTTGCCCTCGCACTCGCTTGCCCGAGATTGCATTTACCGATTCAGTATTTCCCTAACCCCCACTCCTCTCTGTTTTCCCAATTTCCCAAACAAACCCCTTCCTCTCTATTCGGAATAGCACCATTCTTCTTAGTGTTTGCTGTGATTTGAGAAATGTTGTGAGAAGTACAAACAGCGATGGTTGGATAAATACATGGTTAGATGGATGTGTGGAATGGGTGTGCGGAATGTGTGTGTGTGTCCTGTGTGTGCACAATTGTTGTGTGTCCCTGTTCAAATCGAGATTGTGCAGAAGATTGTGTCAAAGGATGATTGGATGATTGAATGCAGCTTGGCATTGGTTTAAAGCTGTTATATTGAACGAATAAATTCGAATTTGTGTGGGGATTTATTCTGTCAACTTTGGGAAATTTAATTTTAATATTATAGACTTAGATCTGTCTGGAAAATATAAAGAAATATTGATAATATTTAAAGTATATAAAGATATTGAATTAAAGACTTTTTATGGAAGAAGTAAATTCTTATTTATGCGGGGGATTTACTCAAACAACTGTAATATTTATATCTTAAGACTGAAAAATATATAGAATTAATTATGGTAGTTCATATTTATTATAATATTGATCGATAGAATTTAGTTTTTTCTAATAATTTCTGCAACTGAAAAGAAACTTCAAGAACACATTTTCCTGGTATTTATTTAATGACAAAATACATTACTAAAATGCTTTTTCAATTACCTGTTTAATCCCCTTGCAATTAATATCCCTTCGTTGACCCTAGAAAAATCTCCCATAAATTATTTTCTTACCCGCCCAAAATCTTTTTACTTGAAACACTGTTCCAATTTCCCATGTCTGAGCACGGTTTGCATTTTTCAATTTCAAAGAAATATCCTGTCTGCACTATAAAGCACTTCGAAATCAGAAAACAACCGCATAAAATAAATTCTACTGACCGCTGCAATTCTATAGAAATATACGTACCACCGAAAAAAAGAGAGACAGCTCAATATTTTGACAGCTCCAACGGAACAAACCGAACTCGGACTCTGAAAATAAAAGAGAAAAATGCAAAGAAAACTGCACGCCAAACAATGGCAAACAATTTTTATGCATTTATGCAAAAGCCAAACAGAGCACCCCGCTTCACACTCCCCCTGCCCCTTTGTGGAGGGGCAGCTGTCAGAAAAGTCACACCAGAATTCTCTGTTTCCCTGTTTCCCTGCAACTCTTTCTCTCGCCATGTGCTGCTGTCAAAGAACTGACGTATGGAATTATTTATGTGGCGGGCAAACCAAGGAAAAGTATGCAAAAAAATAAAAATATTAAAAAAAGCCAAAACGGAAATAAGTAATGGAATAACAAGTTAAAAATTCAGGAAAACCCAGATGCAGAAATATGCAAAAAGAAATCTATAAGATATATAATACAAGTTAAGGCTTAAAAGATATATAATACAACTTAAGGCTTAAAGTAGCTAAAAATATACAAAAACAAATAAGAAACCTAGGAGATATACTGTAGTAGATAGTAAAACCTTAGTCAACGTTTAAATTATGTTCTTATTTCCTAGTAGCAGTTTTTACCATTTCTTCTTAGTATTTTACCTTATCCTGGCCATATTTTAAAGCCCACAATTTTCAAACCGCAGCTAATTCAAACTTCCAAGGCCAGTGATTATTCTTTTACGCTCTTTCCGCTCCTCAGATCCTAAAGGTGTAAGTATACTTTTCATAATTACCACACATTAAAGCCCAAGTGTGTGGCTAAAAAAGAAACCTAAAGAAAAAGGGGCTGAGGCCAGTATCTACAGCTACAGCTACTGTATCTGGCGGATTAAACTACGCCTGAATTCGTCACGGTGACGCCTCGATTCCCTTTTTGGTCTGGCGCTTCTCCAGCTGCTGCTGCTGCTGTTGCTGCTGGTCATTCACTTTATATAGGAGCGGGGGAATAAATGGGAAAAATAATACTGGGGCAGGGACAGGGGTAGACTCCATCTCTGCCTGCTTAGAATTTTTAATTGCAAAAAACCTCGCTTCGGCGGCAGACAGAGCTGCACTTTGCACAATTGACTCACTGACTGACATAATAGAAATGTCAAACGAGGCGCGCCGCTGATTTGACAGCGAAAGAGAAGGGGATACTACACAGAGAGAGGGAGAGACAGCTTGTTTGTTTGTTTGCATTCGTTTTAATTGATTTTAATTGTTGTTGATTAGAGTCGGAGTCGCAAAGTCGGAGTCTGGGATTTAATCCGCGAATAGGGAGCCTTATGGAGGAATTAAGGGGAACAAGGAACCGGAAGTTGATAAGCAATAAATAGGAAAATTGTTGTATATTTATTATTAAAATAAAATTTGTGGTATATTATATATTGTTTCTTTTGAAGGAAAACTTGCACTAAAATCTTGTAACTAAATAAGCATTACCCTTAAAAGATAGACTTTAAAAATAAAAGGAAACCCATATTGTTCATTAAACCTAAAAAAAAGAATAATAATAATAAATTCCCCTAGCATCTCACAAAAATTTTCCCAATCAATTTGTTGACATTTTCACTTCATGCTCCTCTTATCGAGTCAATGACCACAGCAACGACAATGGCCAAGGGGAAAGGAAAACATTTTCGAAATTGTTTCCAATACTTGAAGTGCATACAATGCATGTTCTTCGATTTCTGTTTCATAAATTTTTTTCGGGGTTAGAACTAAAGAACACACACTCCCCCGACCCATGTCCGTGGTCAGTAACCATCATTAGACTCAATTTGTTAGCCGGACTACGCCTTAAACATGACCCAGCATATAATTCAATAATTCCGAACCCTCCTCGATACGGTTCTAACAGCATGACAAACAAAAGCAGCGGGAAGTAAGGGTTAAGGAAAAGATAATAATGCATTATGCATTCATTATGGAAAATTATAAAAAACTGTCAACACTCAGAGCGAGTAGAGACTGGTTGAAAATCGATGAAAACTTTGGAGAACCAGTAGCTAGGAAAACAAACATCACAGACACTCGATAACCAGATCTCCCGGCAGTTATTCCATAAAAGGTACCCAGCCTATATCTAGTATTTATTCAATCCCCAATTCCCAACCCGAGTCCAGCTCGAGTCCAATTCCCCGCCAGCTGTCAAAGCAAAATGTCAAAATGTTAGCTTTGTAATTAGCTCGATAGGAACAGTTGACAATTTGCAACTGTCAGGGTGACATTTTGGGCAGCTAGCAGCCGGCAGTCGGCAGTCGAGGGTTAATGACACCCCTGCCGCCACGCATGACAGCTCCAAAGTTTAAGTTAATTTTTCTTATTGATAAATATTTTTTATAAATTTACTTGACTCCGCCGCGTATCTCTTGTCGCTTCAGCCTTGAAGTTATCCAAAATGTTATTACTCGGAATTGTTTTCGTACGCTTTTTGTCGTTTTTGCCATTTGTTGTCTCACATTTCTGGTGGCCAAAATGTCAAAACCTATTTATAGTTGCGTTTCGAGAGGTTTGATATTGGATTGGGATACTTGAAATATAAATCAAAATTAAATTGGACAGCTAAAAATGGCATGAGTGTTCAGCGAACTTGCTTAGAAAATTTTGAAATAGTTCAATCAACTGTTCATTATGTGTGTACATGCAAAAATAGCTAAAGAAAATGTTTATATAGTATTTTAATATTCAAATAACAAAGACAAAAGTCTATGATTTCGATATATATTTATAGATTAAATTAAACTAAAAACATGGCAGCTTGGCTCAGTGATTTCTTCCAGCTCCAGGCTATAATAAAATATGACACTTAACTCGAAAACGCTTATAAACAAAAACCATATTATTCGCTTAAATTCCCTCTCACGACTTAAACTCGAAACGAATCAAATCGAATCGTATTCAAACCCCTATTTATATTTACACGCCTCACAAAGGTACTTAACACTCAATGGTATCTAACAAAAATGCATTGCAATCAAAAGTGCAGTTTAATCAAAAGTACAACACCCTGCCACGAAATATCGTTTACCCAAAAAGCAAGCACCCAAAAAGTGAAAGTTTTCCCCCTTAAAGAATCTAACAGAGAGCTGTCTTTGGGGCATCTTTAACACCTTCGGGAATGGACATCATTTGGAAATGTTAGATCATTAAAATGAGCTTTTTCCCCCTTGTTTTCCGCTGTTTATATTTTTTTCTATTGGTGGGAGTCAGTCACGACCTTCGCTGGTCGCCGCAGCTGCCAACTGGGAAAGTCATAAGTTGAAAGGTCGTGTGAATGCCGAGAAAAGTGTTTAACCAAAAAAAAGGGAAAATAAACTGCATCCAGAGCTTGGTTTTAAGTTCCCCCCAAAAAATAGAAAAAATAATGTTCATTTCCCCAGCTTTATTTTGTGGCTATTAGAATTGTAAGCAGGAAATGATTTATGTTTTCTTTGTGATGTGACAAAGTTGGATAGGAATCTTTGCGCCGACATCATTTAGAATATTTTCCTGTCAGCTGAGCCGGATGGAAATGATAAGGCTAAATTAACTGATTGGGAAAAAGAGTTGGAAAATCAGCTAAATTAACTGATCGAGGAAAGAGTTGGACAAACTAACTGATTGGGAAAAAGATTTGGGAAATCAAATGGTTATGAGGTCCCCCTTGTCGTACTAGGAAAATATTCAAATGCTAAAAAAAAAACAAATAAAATAAAGAAAATTGAATATATGAAAAACTATTAATAATTATATTATATTTAATCTTACAAATAATTAATAATAATTAATTTTCCCCTTTTCCCCTTTAGAATTATAATATTTTGTATATATTTAAAATGTTCACAAAGTCCACAGACTTCTAAGAATTTCCAAATAGTTCTTCAAAGAAGTTTCCAATGAACTCACCATTTTCCTTCTCCTTTTATACAACTCCCCACTCAAATGTCATAACGGTTCTCAATTTTCCAAACGCTCCTTACATTTTCTCTCTTCCCCAAAAAGATCGACTCTTCCATCAAATATTTGACATGAACTGACGAAAAGCATTTACAAGATTGACTTCCAACTCCCTCGAACAATCACTTAACGGTATTTTGTGGGGAGAAGCACACACACAGACAAGAGAAGAATTCTCTATGCAAACTAAGTGCCGCCCCTTTAACCCGCCACCTTCTTCTTAACCCTACAAAGGCGGCAAGAGTCAGAAAAACGCACCCATCAAAAGGCGTTACAAATTTTGATTTCTTTTGAAAACCAGCGACAAAGAAAGCCAGAGGAGGGTGTTGAGCCAAAGGAAAAATATCAATTACAGCATAATTATGTGTGACGCAAAGAAGATGAGGAAAATGTAGAAGAATTCTGACAGAAAATGATTGATTTGTGAGGTTAGGTAAGAAAGGAAAAGCTTCTCTCCTGGCTGAACTTTTGACACATCGATGGAAAATTCTTTTCGTTTGTCATCGTATAATTTTAATTTAAACGTTCCATTGACTCCCCCTATTTCCCCAACAACGGTAAATGATAGTTCTAAAGGAGAAAAGCATAGAACAGGGGAGAAGAATTGGGGGGAAGAATCCGTGTAAGGGGTTAACGATTGTCAAACATGAAAAGATCTTTTGCCTGTAATTGCATATTAAACAACATTTAACCAAAAGTTAACTGGTAACCCGCCTCTCCTCAAATCTTCTACCATTCAAGGCCCGTCTTTCAACGATTCTCCACAGTCTCCTTCACCATTCTCCACTCTCTTCTCTCCACTCCCTTCTCTCCCCTCCCTTCTCTCCACTCCCTTCTCTCCTTTACCATATTTCCTGCTCAATGTCAATGTTGTGACCTTTGTTAAGCATTTTGTTTGCTTTTGCTTGAGGAATCTTTTTATCTTTTCCTGTTTTTTTTTTACGCCAGGCTGCCTCTTTATTTCAGATTCTTCAAGTACCGTTGTAATTGTTTGCCAAGGCTTCTCTTTTTTTAAAGAGAAAATCAATTGCATTGTTGCTGTTAAATAATATTGCGCAATTTTTATTCAAACAGCCGAAAGGAGTAGAAGGAAAAGCTGCCAAGATGGGCTCAAAAAAAAAAAAGATTTATAGAAAGTTGCCAAAGGTAAAGAAGACATAACAAAGGGGTGGAGTAAGGTGAGGTGGAAATCTTTCAATGATGTAGGTTTTTTTGTTTGTTTGTTTGTTTGTTTGTTTGCTGCTCAAGTTGCGTCTTTTTTGTGGGATGCTGATGTAAAAAAGACTCGTAATGCATGGATGGAAAACCAATGCGGTAAGGTTCGATACGGTTGTTGGGTGAAGTTCATGGACAGCTAACAGGGTTTTCTTTTCGAGAATTAATGTAATTTCCTGCTCAGAAAAATTGATCTAGGAAATTAAATGTACAAAAAATATATATAGAACCAAATCTCACTAGACTTGATTGTTAAATAATAATAAACTGAACATTTATTTCATTCGAATATAAACCAGTCTTTAGTTTTTATAAAACTAACTTTAACATAATTTTAATAATGCGTTGATGTACTTTCAATGATAAACCATTTAACAAATCAACTAAACTTTGTTTATCAATTTATACTTCATCCCCTTCAACTTCTTTCATTTCCAGTTCCGTTTTCCCTGCCTCTATTTTTCACTTAATAGATTTTCAATTGCCAAAAAATACCTCTAGTATCGAGCTCTCTAATAAAATCTTCAAAATTTTCTCAAGTGCCAAGTCAAATACTTGATGAATAATAAAAATATTGAGCCGGATGAAAGGCAGAGCGAAATCAATAAAAATAAATAAAAACGGAAGTCCAATAAAAGTCAATAAAGGCAGCAACAAAATTTGAATATTTGGGTAAAAGTGCGGCAAAGTTTAACAAACTTTCCAAGTTGTTTTGTGAGAGAAGGTGGCTTTTTTTGTATTTATTTATTTATTTACTAGACTTGTGGGTGAGCGGAGTCCGATGCATATTTTATTAGCTGTAAATTTTATTAATGTGGCCATAAATTCAGGAGAAGCCAAACCGAAACAAGATGCAAACAAACCCGAAACAGGGTTTCCACAGAGGAGGGGAGGAGGGAAGTTGCAGTTGCAAATGCAGTTGGCATCCACATCAATATGGCCGCAATGTGTGGCAACGGAGGACACTTGGATTTGGGCAGTGTGTCGTCGCCGTTTTGCTTTCGGGGGGGTTTTTTTCAGAGGGGTCAAGGGGGTTTATAGGAGTCTCAGAGGGGATTTCGTGGGTGCCAAGAGGGGTGGCATTGCATGGCTAAAGCGTTGAAAAGAAAAAACACGAGCGTTAAATTTATTTAAGCCAAAGATAAGGCACGCTAAGCTAAGTCATGGCCAAAAAGGAGCAGAGGCAAATTTAAGTGAACTGGGAAAAATATTTTGGAAATGAAAATATTAGGGAATCTTTCATGTAATTATAGTTATAATTATCTATAATATAAAAAAAAAAATATTCTATAATTAACATGAATAATCTAGCTATATGTTTAAGCTCTTGAGGAAAAAATATATATTAAATATTTGCAATCAAAAACTTAAAATCAATTTATTTATCTTAGTATTTTTTAAAATAAATAATTTTTTTTATTATTATTATTTTTGTATTATTATTCTTATTAAAAACCTTATAAATTTCTCTCAGCGCTGCCTTAGACATGACTGCAATGTGCCTATTCATATATGCATAAGACACAACCCAGTATAGCTTTTGGTTGGATCAGAAACAGGGGCTTGTGAGTCCATGGTATTAACTACGGCTGTCTATGATTCTACTGGTTAATACCCAGCTTTTGCAGAGTAAACTATTTAAGTTTTAAGTTAATAATAACTTAAAGGCGTCCCAACCTAAATATTTTGGTTCTTCGAGCCGGATATTTTACATTTTCTTGGTTATTTTAAATTGGTTCTTTATTACAAAAGTAAGGTTAGTTTTCTAAGCTAAGGAAAGGTATTTAATAGTCGGCTCTTTTATATTTATTCATTCTTTGTGTTATTTCTTTTAATCTGTGTATGTGTGTGTGCTGGTGGGGACAACAAGTTTGCCGCAGCAGCGACAGGAACTAAATCACGTGTTTGTTGCCGCGTTTTTTGTTGGCGCTGTTTTTGTTGCAACTTCTAACTTGACTTTGGCCAAGTCATGACGACAGGTTCAAAATCTTGCTAAGCAACTTTAAAGGAGATCGGTGGGCGGCAAGGGGAGTTGGGGATAAAATAGTCGGGAGATGGAAGTGGGGAGTTGGGAGTGGGGAGTGGGGAGATGGGAGTTGGGAGCTGGGAGCTGGAAGTCGGGGACCTGGGACTTGGAAGCTGGAAGCTGGCACTGAGGAGAAGCTTTGCAGACTTCGAACAGATCGAAGCAGGCTGCTTAGCAGCGGCTTACACATGTTTGTTTTGTCTTCCTCTGTCTTTTGTTGCAAGCTGCAACTTACCGTTAGCTGGATGTATGTATATATGTGTATATGCAGCATGTGGCAAGTTTTTCTCTCTCTCTCTCTCTCTCTCTCTGGATCGATCGCCTGAATAATATCTAATAATGCATATAATTTTCACATGCACAGCACAGAGCGAGAGCAAGGAGGCAGATGCCATGACTTGTCTACAATTTATGGGGATCACGGGGGGAAGTGGATGCTCTCGTAACCCGGCAGGGGCTTCAGTATCATTAAATATTATGATCAAATATTGCTGAGCGGCATTTTGAACTAAATTAGCCACGATGATAGGAAATCAGCAGCAGCCGGGTGTCGGCATCAAAAAAAAAAAAGCGGGGGGAAATCGTGAAGAGCATCTAATAAATAGCGATAACATTCAGCTTTAGTGTCTGAAATAGCCAAGATCCCAGGCGATGATGGAAAACTCTCCCAGATTCGCTCATATTTTAATTATCTTAACTTAAGACTCAATCTTGGGATGAAAATAAACTTGTTCAGCTCGGTAATTGATCAGAAAAAAGAGCGGCAACGTTAAAGGAAACCAAGAAGAAGGGTATTAAATATTTACATTTAAAGTGAGTTAATATTTAAAAGAAATATTTAAAAGAAATAAAAGAAAAATCTTAAAAAATAAGTTATTGTTGTCTTTATTAATTAATTACAGGAAACTGTGGTTTAAAGCACCTTAAAAATAGTATCTCACTGGAAAACTTCACTACCATTACCTGTTCTATTTCAATTATGACATTATGGCATGACAACTCCCAATAAAAAAAAGAGCGTAATTTCACCTCCCTTTCTGGCGAATTTAATATTTATTTTCGCATTTTCTCGCCACAGTAGAGGTTCGTCGTTATATTTAATATGAAATTTCGCACATGCAAACTCACAAATCTTTTTTTACAGCATCCGCAACAATAAATAACTCCTAAAAAAAAAACAACAACAAAAGTTTACGAATAAAACCGAATCAAAGAAAAATTGCCACCAATCTCGTTCGGCGCCGTTGCTAATGTTAAGTAATTAATTAAAAACAAATGCTCAAAGAAATTTCGTATAAATTTTCACCACAGCCCGCATTATTTATTTATTTAAAAAATATTAAAACAAATTGCACTCAATTCACGAAAACAAAGCAACAGACAACAACACAACAATTTTTGGCAATCGAAAAGGCAGAAAGAAAAAAGCAAAAGAGTGAGGGAAAAAAAAGAAAGTGACTGAAGGGTTTTTCAATTGTATAACACTCGCCGTTAGATTGATAAATTGTCAATAATTAAAGCGGTGATCAAATTGATGAGCTGATCCGAAGCGAGTCTCTCGTATATTTTTTTTTTTTGTTGAGGTACAGCTCTTCATTTTGATTGATTTCAATGGGGTTTCATGGCTGCCAGTTATGCAACGTGTGGGCCCCAGAAATACTTGTGAGATAAGTACAAGCAAGGGAAATTAAAAATAAATTTATTGGAATTTATTTTTGCAATAGCTATTGCGTTGCCGCGCCCATTGAAATTCAGCTCCAACTGAAGGAGAGACCAATCTCCTGGGTAATCAGCAAATAAAAACACAAAGGAAAAGAGCCGTGGAAAAGGGAAACCAATAAAAGGAATTTCCTCTTATCGCCACAAAAGTCCTCTTGCCAATCTTGTAGGTTCTCTGCTATATTCTGGATATTCTTTATTCCGGATGCAAGTGGGCGCCCGCAGACTCTTCGATCTAGACATTGGGAGAGGAAAGTAAATAGTGAAATATAGAACAAGTGAAGTATTTGTTATTTGCTTGAAATAATTATACAAACAATTTTAAAGAGTGGTTTGAAACGATTAATATTTATTTTATTAGGTTTACTCATCTTACTTATATTTTTTTTTTAAATGCAACTTTAATTTAATTTAAATAATTTTAATTAATTTTTTTATTTTCTTCTCTTTCCAGGTAATTAAAAACAATTCTCCAAAATGCTTCGAATTAACCGTTATAGGGGTGAGTTTACAGGATATTTTAGAATGCAGAATTAAACAGAACATTTCTGCATTCTTTTAGATTAGTATTATTTTCCATGCTCTTTGTAGAAAGCCACACCTTAAAGTTCTTTCTTTTCTCGTTTTCTCGAATACAAAAAAATCTCAAGACATGCTATAAACAAAAAAAAGGGGAAAAAAAGAAAAGATCACGCTATCAATTTAACAGCATCTGTCTATGATGCATGGGATCGAATTCCCCGCTCATCGCCAATCCTCTCCTCGCGATTCTTCAGCTCCTTCTCTCTCTTTCACACCCACACAGTATCGAGTATTGAGTATCGAAGGGTTTTTTATTTATTTATTTTTTTTATTTTTTGCAACTTGTCCTGGACAGCATTTTTCCAAGGAACCTGCATGCACTCACACTCGCGTACATACATAAATAGCAATCGCGGTCTATTTATAGATGCCTCAGATCCTCTAGCCCGCGATCTCCTTAGCTCTCACTCTCTTTCAGTGTTAAAGAACACTGGAAAAAATTGGTATACACATATATACATATTTGAGCTTCATACTAAAAGATACATTTACCTTAAAGTTTTTTTTTTTTTAATTGTACAATTTAAGATTTGATAATTTCCTTTATAAATAATAAATTAGAATATCAGAAATAATCCAATTTATTTTACATAAAAAATTAAATAATTTAAAATATTAGAACTAAACTAATTTCTATTACGCAACAATCTTCTTTCCATATTAAAATTTTCACTTTAATTGCATATTTTGAATGAATTAATATTCTGATCTTCTTAAAAAGCTTTAAAGACAAATTCCTAGTTAAAAATGCAGTTCTGTTTGTCAACAAGCTAAGACAACAAACAAAAGGCAGCAAATTTATAAAGTTTTTTTTCTCCCGAAACCCTCCTTCACTGCCTTTTAAGTTCTGCTTGTAAAATAATTAAGCTGAAAATAATGAAACTTAATCCCAGCCACAGGCGGCGAAAAAATCAAACAGTGGGGGAGTGCTTTAACTGGGTTGCCTCAATAACCGTTGGGCGGGATTAACACGCTTTTTTCTCTCGCTATTTTTCTGCTTCTCTCGGCTGTAGCCCGCGGGATTTTAAACAGTAGCCGAAAGAAGGTAAACAACATAAAAATATATATATATACATATATAAATGCATAAACACAATTGCCATGGCAAATTTTCCTTCACAAGTAAGCCGCGGCTACTGTGGAAATGCTCCCACATGGAAAAATTAATTACCAGGGCATCAAGCAGGACAAATTAATGTGCAACTATTTAAGCTGAGATTTAAGTCGATTTCTGAGGTATGCAGGTACTCAGGAATACTGCCAGAGGCATACAAATATATATTACAAATTGAAAAAAATATATTTAACTACAGCATGATTAAAAATCAAAGCCTCAGATACATTTGTATCTTTGGAACTTAACACCCTAGAGGGTTTGATTATCTTTTTATGTTGTTAAAATCACAAATAATATAATATTAAACATACTGTATAATGTTCAATATTTTTAGCAAGTTGGTTCTTAATTTTGTATTATGTTTATCTTAAATTTAAAACAAAGCAAATAGTATTACCAAACTTCTGGTATTGCATTGGGTTAAGTAAGCTGTTACGTTATGCATAAGATACGTCAAAAGGGGGCTGATACTTCCTCTACAGCTCTTAAAGGGGGCGTGTCATGTGTTTTAATTAGCCCTCGGGGTGCTGTAAATGTTACCTTTCATTGCCCCGAAAAGCTTGTCAGGAGTGTAAACAAGTTTCCGACAGTTAAAACTTTGATACGCTGCCCCAACTCCCACAACGATGATTAGCCATATATACAGATATATTCGAGATGAAAATGAAACGAAGAAATGCCATTTCTGAGGATGAGTAGCCACAAAACTCGTGTCCGCATCACCTTCCTCATTTGTTGCATGAAAATGCAATAAAAGAAGATATTGAGACGACAGTGAAAATAAAATGATTTAAAAAGAAGCGCCAACTTTGAACTCGGACTTGAAATTCGAAAAGAAAAAAATTGCATTTGATTTTTCTTTTTTTGCATCTTTGAATTTATAGGTATTTTTCGCGTGGGCGACTTTTGTTGTTTTCCTCGTTGCCTGTCTGAGATTTCATAATAATACAGTCGGTTTTTGTTTTGTTTTGTTTGTTAACCTGAAAAGTGAAATGCATTTTCGTTGGTTGAGTTTTTTTCCCCCTTTTCATGGCAAGGGGGAAAATTATCGCTTTATCACGATTCAAACGGTACCACTTTCTCAGCTTCATTTGTAGCAATAATTATGCAATTTGCTCTTCGTAGCTACGATTCCGAGTCCAAATCCGAATCCGAATCGCAGTCCCCTGCAATTGTTGCATTTCTCTCATTTGCTTGGCTCGTTTTTTTTTTCTTCTTTTCGATTCGATTTGAAGACTCTGTGCATTATAATTTCTGTTGTTATTTATAATTGTTGGACATCTGAGGCGCATTGTGGGTGCCTCTCTACTTGGCTTGTTTTTTCTCCTTTGTTGAGCTTTGCATACACAGTTATCACTCGGAATATATCTTTTCTCGGGTAGCCATAACAACATAATTGTGTAGAAAGAAACGATTTGGGGGCGATTTTTCGGTTATGACAAATTAATTGGCTGCAATTGTTTTGTCTGTCTACGAATCGAGAAAGTTATCGATGGCATACAATAGCTGCTGTATTTTATACGAGCTTATAATATATTTATCTGTGAATGCAGATTAGCTGGTTATGGATTGTAAATGATATATCCCAAGTGGGATTAATTGGAGTGCAGAGAAAATTGTTTATTGGTTTATTCTTCGAAATTGTTAAGCTGTTTGCTGTAATAATGACATTATAGCCGAAAGGAAGCTTAATTAAATTTCTTTATTGCAATGAAGAGAGTTTTTGAATGCTTTGAATAGTTAATTTAATGGTTTTTATATTGAGTTAATAAAGAAAATTATCCATATCAATTTATGTACATAAAAAGTAAATTTTTGAAAGGAAAACAAATAAAGAGATATTTTAATTGCCCTTTAAATGAAGCTCTGACAATAAAATTATTTTTGTTAGTTATTCAACTAATTTTTCTTATTATTTCATACCTAAAAAAATGCAAGTAAAATTGTGAACATTTCCTTTTAAATGTCTTCAATTGATTCCGCTACCGAATCTCACAATTCTCAGCAGAATCAAGCCTAAAAAAAATGTGAGTGCCACAAAACAATGCGGATAAAAAATGAAAAGGAAAAAACTATAAGCAGTGAAATCCGACGGGGGCACAAACAAAAAATTCGTGTCAACCGAAGTGTGTCACAAATTTGGCCAAAATAACTCTTAACCCATTAACTTCAACTCCGCGTTCCGTATGATCTTCCATTGATTGCCCCGCAGACGAAATTTGATCGATCAGCGGTGGCAAATATTTTACTGGCCAGCCGCAAGGCAAAACTTTTTCTTTTCTTTTTATTTTTTTATTTTTTGTTGCCTGCCTGTGTCTGCCGGTTATTATTTCTGCACATTTTTTCCTCGACTTTGGCCGCTTGGTATGTGGACCACTGTAATTGGAGATGCGACGATGTCTGGGGCCCTTTACTCGCTTCCTGATCGAAATGGTATATATACCGGCTCGTACGTATTTATTTTCCATAACCAAAAAACGTGAATCGAATTGTTAGATAAATGCTAAGGTATTTGGCAACCTTCTTCCTGAAAAAAAAAAATTTAGTGGTTTTCTCAGTTCCGTCAACGAATTAAATTAAACTTAAACAATTTAATTCGCTGGCAATTTCATGTGCAAAGCAAAATTGTCGAAATGGCTTAATTAATTTGCCCAATTTTTTCGTGTTTTATGTGTTGTTTTTTATTTTTTGTCTCTTTAAGTTGGTCAAGTCAATTGCCCAATCTCAAAATGAGGCCCAAGCCCAGTTAACAGCAAAAAAAAAAAAAGGAAAAATACCCAAAACAAACCTCGACAAGCCCTCAGATAAACGCCCACCAGCAGCCTCCCTTCCCTGGCCTCCCTCGTATATATACCTGCCTCGATTTGGTGCGACTAACTCACGCCTACGATTTTACAGCTCTCCGGTTGTTGTCTCGACTTAATTTGATAAGATTTATTTCGATCCGCGTGGAGAGTCGAGGAAAAGACCAAGAAACCCAGCGAACATCGAACATTGAGAAATGTTTTCTGCCCTCAATAAATTGTAGGAGGAATCGGAGTGCAGAGAAAGAAAATTTAAAGTTATTTATTCTTGGGAGTTCTGACTCCTTAAAGCAGCTTCTTCTTCCTTAATTTATGTAGTTTTTCCAGGCAGTTTTAGGATTAAATTATCTGTATATTATACAAGACTCCCTGACCTAAAACTAACTCAATTTTATATATATTTATAATCCCTTTTTGTTAATTAAATTTCTTGTAATAAATACTAAAGCTCTAATAAAAGTTATTACTATCTTTATAGCAACCCAAATAAATATTAAATCACTTTAATATTTACCCCCCATTTAAGTTCACAAATATATTTTCCAGTGTCCCCCACAACATCGTAGCTAACATTTAAAAAACAGTTGAAATAGAAATGTAAACGTTTGTCTGATAAATGGCCTAAACGGGCCTTGTTTTGCCGCGTTCTCACTGAACACTCGAGAGTCGAGACTTGAAAGTCAAGAGAGTGTGGGTGATCTTTATGTTGTGTTTGTTTTGTTTGGTTTTTGCCCGTTGGTGGGTGTATCTATTGGCTACTGATTGGATTCGATTGGTTTGCATGGGGGAGCTACCGATGAGATCTTAAAAAAAAGGAGGGGGTTAAAGTGAAGTGCATTTAAATAAAGGTTATTCCGAGTTTTGTGAAGTGCCTACACATATCTCCAGGTGGGCTGAGAGAGATGGTTTCGATTGCAAGTGCTTTGTTCAAGTACCTCTGATAAGGAAAAGTGCATAAACTACATACATTTCAAGGAATGTGAGCTACTTAAGTTAAACAAACAGGAATCTTAAGTGTTGAAAGAGTAAATTGCTAAATTTTATAAGTATTTCTGTATGTTAGGCTTATTGTTTATTTATTTACTATATTAATTTAGATCTGATAAGGAAAGCTACATGAATTTTAGGAAAATGACATAAAATCTTTTAACAAGTATAACTGCATTCAAGGCTGCTTATTTATTTATTTATTATTTTTAAAATTTGTAATTTTCTTTATTATTTTCCCACAATAATCTGCACTCATTCTGTGCTTCCATCAAATTGTCAAACGTGAAAGTTGTACCTTGTCTCATTTTTCGCCCGTTTTTAAGCCTTTTCCTTGAGTTTTCCTTTAAGTTTTTGTTTAGCCTCCCGCCTTGTACATTTTTGTAAATGTTGTAAATTTTTTTCTTTTCTTTTGAGTTGACCCTCTCCCCCGCTTACCCTTGCCCCCTTCTGGTTCAAAAGTTCATTGTCAAGTCTAATAAAATGTTCAAATGACACGTTAAGTGTCAGCAGCTACAAGAGAGTTTCCCTGGCTCTGGTTCCCTTTTGCATTTGCACTTTGTTTGAAAGACCGCCGCGAGTAGCAGCGAGGCAGCCTAAGGAAAATAGGGGAAAAGTGGGAAAAACTGCAGGAAAACTGGGGAAAACTGGCAAGCCGAAAAAATACCATTTACCGCTCTATCTGTGCCTGCCCTCTCGCTCTGTTCCCTTTTTGTCAAATGATGATAAATCGTGACCCGCCAAAGCCTCAGTGAAAATGTTTCGGCATTAGCATCCTTCCACTCCTCAAGCACTGGGAAAAATTGGAGGAAATTTTTGAACAATTTTAGGGATAGATTTAAAGTGTTAAAAAGGTTATAAAGTAAGGGGAAAATTATTAAACATATAATAAAACAATTTTTGAAATCATTTTATTCATTTGATGCTGCGTTTTTGATATATTCTTTTTACTTTTATATTTCTTTATAATAATGTATATTTTATTCAATAAATTAAGGTATAAAACCCATATTTTTTTCACTGCAACCTCCTTCTCCTTTTGAGTGACATGAAGAGACCTTCAAGAGGGCTACCAATTTTGTGCATTTTCCAACCGTTTTTCGCCATCGTAACAGGATCCGCAGCATTCGAAGTTCGACATTTCAGTGAATTATGTAGTTTTTTATGTGATCATTTTGATTTATGCTAGTGTTTGTGCGAATAACTAAGTAAGTGCACTTAGTTGGCGCTTAGAAATTAGGCAAAAATATAATTTATGAGCCTTCAAATTGTCGGATGGATGCCCTTTGGCTGTGCCGCTGCTCTGTGTGTGGCTTCCCTTCGGTTTTGATTTAAATGCAAATTACGAATTTTATTACTTTTGAGTATCAGTCACCTTTTCGCACCTTTAATCACGATCCCCGTTGAGTGACAAGTAAATATAAAATTTATGTATTTTGCATTGCATTTTTTGAGAGAGGGAAAATCGAAGCTATGTGGCAATCGGAGCCAGTAAAGTTGGATTTTTAATTGGAAGGTCTTTAAGTGGTATTAAAAATGAGTAGAAAACATTGATTTAATTACTGAATTTTGTCATTTTCTTTATTATATATTAAAGTAGTAACAAAATGAGTTTAAGTATTATAGAAAAATCATAATGACATTGGTAAATACTACCAATTAAATGAAGCCTAAGCTTCTCTTCTGAAAAATCAGAAAAATAACCCAAATAAAAAATATAAGTCTCGTACCAATTATTGCCTCAAATCACCACCATCGGAATATCATGCACAAGCTTTAATCGGTTTCAATTTTGACATTAACCCTGACTGACTGTCAATTAAATTTCATCATAAAAGCCGATGACAAATCCCCGCCAAGGTCGCTGAAAAGCAAAGCAAAACCGAACCCGTGAACGATAACGATCCATTGATAAAATGCCAGAGCTATCTGTACAACTTCCACTTGCGACTTACAAGCTCATTTGTCACCAGAGTTCCCAGAGTATCTGTATCTGGCGAATGCGCGCCTGCGAGTATCTGTATCTTAGCATCGCCAGCGACCTTGCCAAGTGAAACGGCAAACGGCAAAAGCAATCAGCTGCCATGAAATGTGTGTAACAAATTAGCAAAAAGCAACAATAATAAAAACTAAACTGCAAAATAATATGAAATAAATGAACATGGTGCAGGAATTTTTTAATTTAGATAATTGAAGAAAAAGAAATTCGCAGAAAACGATTCGATTCGAGTCGAAACCCAACCCCACACCGATTTAGAACTCAATTATTAATAAAGCATTTGTTTTCAATGGTTTAATCAACGTCAGATATGTCATGGATTTTTTCTATAGCTATTAAATATGCATATAGATTTATGTATCCTCTTTAAATGTTGAACAAATTAACCAATGTTTGCCCAGAGTTCTTTGCTATTATTTTTAATAATTTAATGAATCACTTTCAGGCAAATTTCTGCGGTTAAAATTGTGGGTATTTTATTAATAAAGCAATTTTGTGTTGTTTTTTCTCGTTTTTTATTACTCTTTGATTGATAAATATTTGATTAACATAATTTGCTGCTATGAAAAATGCGTGCTTTGGGGGAAAACATGGAAACGGGGAAACGAAATTGCCCATGCGGAAAATATAATGCGGCAAATTTGTGTGTGTGTGTTTTTCCCCTCCCCCCCGGTTAACAAGGCGTGTTATGTGTAGATTAAAATTGTTCAATTTGTGTATGTTATTTATTAATAGTGCTATTTGTGCAGCCAGATTATTTCACACGATATTTAGACGTGGCCAAACCCGAAACTGCGTCAATTCCGATTAAAATGGAATCCAATTTCGGCACCGCCAAAATGTCAAATGCATCAAAATCAAATCTCAAGAAACACGATCAGACTAATTAAAGAAAAAGGAAATGAGAAAAAATAAATAAATAAGAGAACCGCACAAGTCGACAAGTCAAATTAATTAAAAACAAAAATACATTCAAAGCCAAAAACAAATGCCACTTGTTGGCCAAAAAGGTCCCCTTGGCAAAAATACAAAGAAATACGATAAATACGAAAATAAACCCAGCCCAAAACTGAGGGCCTGCAATCTGCAGATGTTTTAGGTGTGTCCATCCAGCCATGGCCACGCCCTATATTTTTGTCTTTAGCCCAAATCCAATCCGCAATCCAGTTTTTGTTTACTTTCTAATACATGATAGTTGGGGCCAGAATCGCAGCCATGTGAACTTGGTCAATTTGCTGTCGGCAAACTGTAAAGGTCAGATGCAGCTAAATAAATAAAAAAAAAAATCTACTCCACTTTAAGCCAGAGTAAATAAAATATAAAATAAGCTAACTTCTGGCTGAAATAAATATAAATATATTCTCTATTTTAAAGCCAAGCCTAATAATACCAAGAAAATTCGAATCAAATAATTTCAGACATTAAAACCAGTCATAAAATCATCCTCTTACTTGAGTTTTATTCAAAGGCCATAACAAACCTCATGGTAAACCTCAAGCACCCTTTTCTAGGGTACAATTATTACCGCTTTAATTTATGTTTATTGTTTATTATGCAGCCAATATTGTTTTTATTGTGTTCGTACTCCTTTGGGCCAAGCAAAAAATTGAATTTAATTATATGTAATGATGTTTTTTCTCTCAGTTACTGATTGAAATTTATATCAGCCTTTGTCCGCGGAAATTTATTAATATTTCTATGACTTTAATGTCTCTTTTTGCGTGTCCAAGATACCAGTAAACCTTGCGGATTTAATGGTACAACGATTTTTAGTGTTTTTCAATTGATGTTTATGGATCTATTGCGGCTTGTTTATGTTTATTGACAGAAAACAGAAAACACACAGAAGATTATCCATAAAAGAGGCAAGAGTCTAACGCAAACGCATAACTCCCACAGCAAAAAAAAAGTCCGCACTCTTAATGAGCTCAAAATATATATTGAAAAGATATATATAGAGTTTTCTTTGCGGTCAAGTGATTGTCCGCGTTTGGAATTCCGTATTTGGGTTTGTTTTATTTAAATATCAAAACCATAAATTCGAATGCAACTGTCAAGTGCAGGAGGATTGTTAGTGCGGGGCCTTATGGGGTTAATGTGCTCATTGTGCGACCATTTATTTTGTTGTTCCCAAACTCCACTCTCCTGCTCTAGTTTGGTTTTTGTGTTGAGAATGAAATCAGAGTGCAAATTAAGTGGGACTAGGTGTGAGGATAGCATCAATATTGAACTTCTTGTTGTTTATTCCTGTTAAAATTATAACAAGATTATTTGGTTTAATTTAATATATGTGCAGTTATTATACATAGTTTTATTCAAAATCCTAAAAGGGTTTATGATTTTGTCCAATTTCAAGATTCGAATACCAAGATTATATTTTGTTCGTTAATAAAACTATTAAATAAATGCTCATTAAATATCTGCACAACTATTCAAATATATTTTTAAATACTATGCATTAGAAAAATTCCCCGAAATCCCATTACTTGAATAAAACTAAACGTTTATATAAACAAAAATCATAAGCATACCACAGCTCCCTTACAACTTTTAGCATTTAAAATTAGACAAAACATTTTGACAAGTTTCACAAGATATTTGGCCAACCCCTGGTAACATAAATAAATGTAAATGTAAATTAAGAGGGACGGAAAGTTCCTCCTCCTCCGAATGTCAAAATGATTTCTGCCTTTTCAAGTTGTGCCGCCAAATGCAAACTTTTTGACGCAATTTGCATTTTATTCGCAATCTATATTGGCGCCGCAGCTTCTGAGCGGCAAAAAAATAAAGGAAATAAAAATTGACGCAAGCCCCTCTGCGACATATTTTGCCACATTTTTGATTGATTTGTTTTGCCAGGCGAGATGGGCCCTGGCGCCAGATTTTCGCCGTTGATTGAAGGGTAGGGTGCCTGGAAATTGAGCCCAAGGTCTACTGGGAAGGAAAACGATTTTATGGCAGCTGTTCACACACTTGTTTCATTAGTAGCTTCCACTTAAATGGAAAGAAATACAAATACAAAAATAGTTCACTACAAATATGTCGGAAAAGTCTAGCCGCTTGCCACAACATTTGGTTTCAATTTCAGTCAGTCACAAAATCAAATGAAAAACATAACTCAAAATTGGAGAAGATGAAACGAGCGCTACTCCAATGATAAATGACAATTGAGAAATTTAGAATTCTCTAGGCGAGAAACTCTTGATTTTTTCTCATGTTCATGGTAAAGAAAGTTTCCCTGGGATTTTAATGATTAGCCAAAGGTCGGGCTTGTTGTGGCTGCTGCCATTATGCAATATTCTGTAGGAACCCCAAAGTGAAAGTTTCCACGCACTTTCGGTTTTTCCTTAGGGAAACTCCTATAGCGGGTGAAAATGTTTTTATATTATCTTCTTTGGGACTCCCAACCGAGCCTCATCTCCATCACCATTGAGTGCCATTCGAAGTGATCCCAAATACTCAAAGAGATCTTTATCCCAGCGGAGAATTTTGTGTGGGTAGCTTGAATCTCCAGCTCGTCTGGAGATGGCTTATTAAAAATTCTAATCACATGCAATCACCCCCCGAGAGCTTGAGGTTTTCCCTCTCCAACTCTTTCGATCAGTACAATGGCCCGGAGTCGCCGACGGTTATCGATTAATCATCAAATTAAAAATTACCACTGCCAAAGAGAGCGTGGAGCGTGTCCAAAACAACATGAAACACCTCGAAAGGCAATTGGAGCTGTGTTTTTTTGTATTCTTTATTTTTTGTGGTTCTTTTTTTGGCACTTACAGTACGTTTGGGTCAGCCAATTTAAACAATATCTAGAATTTCGTGGCTGGAGAGGGGCGAATACAAAACAGAAATAATAATAAAAACCACACGAACTTCGATTGGAATTAAAAGTGTTTTTTTTTAAGTTTATTTTTTTTTTGGCAATTGTCTGTCTTGATTTGTTGGGGGGGAAAGGCAGGCAGGCAGGAGACGTGTTTTATAACTAGCTATAAGGACTGATAATTGCCAGAATTCGTGGGATTTGCCAACTGAAAGCGAATGAATACGAATGGTGAATGCCTCGGAGAAGCGTGGTTAACTTTTCGCTGGCTAATCGATTTATTTTCGACCGAGTTATGTGAGGTTCTTAGGGGAGCCAATAATCTGTAAGAGAAGGTTTTCATCAAGGTCAATATAAAGCAGGTATAAAATATATATATAGGTAGATGATTCCCACAGTTTTGGAGCTACAAAGAAGATTGCTCATCGTTTTCTTCCAATGCGAATTCCTTAGGTTTATTCTATGATTTCTTAAAGTATATATTTCTCTTTGTTCTATTATTTAAAGGTTACTCCCCTTTCTTCTCTAAACCCACCCATTTACAGGGAAATTGTTGAATAGAAAACAAAACAATTAAAGCTCTTCTTACATAAACAAATAAATGCACATATATGTACATTAAAGTCGTAAATTAATTTAAATATGGCAAATAATTTCCTTTGATTGTTTCAGCAATTTTGTCTGTCTTCATAAAAGAGGTTTTTGAAGAGCCGCCTGGAGCTCAGCAATTACAAATATAAAATGGGTTAAAGTTTAATTTTTGAGGAAGAGAAATCATATTTAAAGAGTTTATTATTATTACTTTTTGATTCATTTGACTATTATACCAGAACCAGAATACATTTAATAAGGTTATTATACGTTTTTTTTTGAATTCGTACTGTTAACATTTTTAAAGCTTTATTAATGATTACTAAACTATGATGAGTAATTATCCCAAAAAATATATATAAAGTTCCAATAGCTACGCACTCTAATGTGCTTCTTTATTTTTCTTGTGTATCATCTTACACTTCCCCCGGCTTCTCTGCATTCAAATTAATTAAATCAGATTCTTTTCCAAAATTTCTTATCACAAATTTGTCATCAGCTTGTAAACAGCCTCAGAAGAAGAAGCAGACTCTGCCACATGCTGATCATAATGAAGTTAAACCGTTGATATCGATCTCTCGACGCCCCAGACAATTAAGGCGAAGAAAGAGAGTGGGAGCGAGAGAGAGGGCTCTCTCCCAGAAGAATTGCAAGCGGAGAGAGCAGACAGAGAAGTGAGCACTCTCTCCCAGAAGAATTGCAAGGGGAGAAAGCGTCAGCAAAGACTGGCAATCAGCTGATTGCAAGGCTGCTCTCTTCGGCTGCCAAGAAACACGAAGCAGAGAGCCGAAGTGGAGCCCAATTCAAGTCTTAGCTGGGGAGACGTCTCCGGCTCAAGCTCGCGATCAGTTCGCTTTCTGCGGGCTTCGCGCACACAACGTTCAGTTTATATAGCTCTCTATATAGGGCCGACTTGGACGCTCCGATCGCTCAGTGGCTCCCACGCCTTCGTCAAGTTTCGTTAGCTGACCGTGAAGTGAGTTTCGTTCTGTTCGTAACCGTTGTGCGGAGTAATATATATTTTGGCCAAGTTCATTCACGTTGCGCCATAATTAATGTAACGCAACGCAACGCTCTTCGCGTCGAAATCGAATTCGAACGTTAAAATTAATTGCAATTTGCAAACTGTTTTATTTTGATTTCTGATTTCCATTTTCGGGCATTTCCGTTTCACTTTTGAGCGCGCATTCGAGCGCAACAATTAATTGCAGGCAATGCAAATTGTCCGTGATTGTTTATGATTGCCAGTTTGGCAACAAGAGTGCCTCGCAAAAGTGAAATTTCCCTCAAAATTTATTACAAAAAATACCAAAAAATAAACAACTCATAATAATACAAACAAATTAACATAACAAATTTCCTGCAGCTTTTGGCAACAAATTGAAAAACCGTTAAATGACAACGTAAGCCGAAAAATAATTATAAATAACGATACAGCAAAATTACCCCACCGAGTGCAAACAAAACGGAAAGCAAAGCAAACTGTTTAAATATTTTAACAAAAAATTCTGAAATATGTCTGCGGCGGCATCGATGCAAAAACGAAAGTGCTCGAAGCGGATCAGCGGTTAGAGAGAAAGGCAAGTAAGTGAGCGCGGAGAAATGAGAGTTGGGAATTCTACCGGGGAATTCCATCGGTGAAAGATCGATGTTCGAGTGGAAATAATTCAGGAAGTTCTTTATCATTTGATCGGAGGTTAATGAATAATGATGCTCAATGGAAAATGCAAAGTGAAATGAGCCGAATAATGAAGAGTGAAAGAGTATTTTATGGGGAACACAAAAGAAAAATAAAGAGAGTTGTCAAAAGATTACCTAGAAAATTTTTTATAAAGAAAGTTATTCTAAAGAATGCCTTGAAAGTATTCTTAAGAGGTTTATACTTCTTGAATGAGATTTTTTATATTTTTATATTTGAAGGAATTAAATTCTGACACCAAATATATAATATAAAACAATATATAAGAAATATAATATATACAAACTTCCACAATTATAATCAAGAATTAATTACTTGAAATCGCAGAACTTTTTCACTTTTTCCACTTACATCCTTTGTAAATTTAATTTGCATTTACCTCTTTTTTAAAATCCATCTCATTTAATAAAATAAATTCCTTGATTTCCCCTAGTTTTCCTACACTTTCCACACCAACAACTGATTGTATCCGATAGATACACATTAGATTGTCGCTGGGCTCTTTAGTCAAATTGCATTTTCTCTCACTAATTTCGCTGCAATTGAAGTTTTCCTTGGATCACTGGGCTTATACCCCCTTTATTTTCATTTCATTGTTATGCGAAAAACGATTTCCCTTTATGCGAAAAGCCACCTAAGCCCCCCTGTTCCTCATCAGCGGCAACCCACTAACTTGGTTTTTACTCCAATTTACTTTGTTAGCGAGCGTGATGATGACAAACACAACCTTTCACACTTAGACCAGTCAAATGCACTGGAAGAAAAATAAATAGAATATTTAAAGTTTAATTTATTTATTATATAAATTAACAAGGGATTATCAACAAGCTTCATCTATTTTATGCAATATTTCTCATGGTTAGACTGTTAATCAAATTTAAAACTCATTTCTTGCTAGTTTATTTGATGGAATTTCTCCTGCTTTGTTTTGAGACGGAATATAATTCCAAATTATACTTCTTTTTCCTCTGTAAACCTTTAAGTGAGGCTCTAAATTCGCCCTGTCATTCCCCGGTGATCTCTTGGCCATCCCCCCACCTTTTCTTTTCCTGCTCATTTGTGACACATTTCCCTCGGCCAGTAAAAGTTCTCCGAGACCCGATTTGTATGCCATGGACAAACATTTTGGCCAAGAAATTGAACTACTTTCGTTAAACGTTAACCAGCCGGGGGGAGAGGGAATTACGGAAGGGGTATTAACATAAATATTTGATGCGATTTTCCAGCGAATTTGCTGTGTCAAATGCACCATAAACACTCAACTCAAACTCACCTACTTGGCTGTCTGTCAGTCATCGTTTGCCAGCTTTCATTCAATTTTTTACATAAACTGACAGGCAGAGGGGTGCCCCCCTCTACTCTTTTTAAATGCAACTCCAGCAGTCCGGGCAGTAAAAAAAAAAAAATAAAAAAAATATTTTAAAGCGTAAAAGAGGCCGCTGGCGAATAGTTGAAATTCGCTTAAAACAAAAATTTGTTGGCTTTTTGTGACAAGAATTTGCAAATGTCAACGAAAATTGCGAATTTCGCATTAAAGAGAATTTGGCAAATGATGTGGAGAGAGAAGGGGGTAATGGGGAAAGGGGTTACATACCAAAAAGCCCCAAAAAGCGAACCAATTGAGATCGTTTTATAAGGTTTACTTGAATTTATTTTATTTCATTTTATTTCTCTGGTGTCTTTTTGCCGTTTCTTATACAACTTTTGCATTTCTTTTCTGGGGCAGTTTTGTGTCTGGCATTTTTAAAGAGTTGAATCCGTAACGGAATCGGAATCGGTAACACATCAAAGTAGGGACATGATATGCCCTCAGATATATATACTTTAGTTTGATGTGAAAATATGTGAAGAATGTGGAAGGGATTTCACATAAATATTACTTCTCCGAGATGGATCTAAATAAAGGTTGTGGAGAATACAATTTATGATAGGTAATATCTAATAATAGAATTAAAAATTGTCATGTATTTATGGTAAGGTTAATCAATTATATACATTTTATAAAACTAAGTTAAAAAGAGAGCTTTTGAAATTTAAAACTAGACACTGAGGTGTCTTTCCTATTTAACCAAACTTCTACCGAGTTCCTAATGTAGTTTCCTATATTTACCTTGGGCTTAATTACATCAAAACAATTTACTTATTACATTTTTTTATCAAGAAAAAATGTACACAAATATTTGACTTCCCCTTTTCACTTGAATTGAGGCTCTCGAATTTTCAACTTGATTTCCCTTTAACCATTAAGCATATTGAATTGCCATCGGATCTTTCCACTCGTTATCGTTCTTTTCGTGGACGGTGTGTGTTTGCCTTCGAATGTAACACTTGTCGGTCTGTACTGACTGGCTGACACTCTCGGTATCCGTCAGATACATTTACAAGCTCGGTATTTCCATTACTTCCCCCTTCGCGTTAATGACAACTCTGCTTTTTTTATGGTGCGACAAGAAACGAATTCAAAGGCTGACACTTGAATAAATCGAAATGTTTGTAAAGAATTATATACATATATATTTCGGACACCTGTCGCCACATTCTATAGCTTTGCCAATAAAAAGAGAAGCAGCTTTGTTATTATTTATTATTATTTACGGTACCTAGGCTAAAATCGATTTCTGACTCAATTATAGTGGTGGTTTCGGGATCCTCTCATCGAGATATTTACCGCTCGATTACCTAATTGATATTGTTATGGTGTCATAATCATTATCAGTTTTTCCTTAGATAAAGCCTAATTTATTGACTGGGAGATTCGGCTGTCATCGCCGCATATATAGTAGAAACTATATGTAGAGAGTGAGACTCTGAAGATTTCTCCACTAATTAGACCATAAAGGAACCCCGAATGATTCAGATAAAACCACAACAAAGGTCACGCTTTAATTGATAAGAAAACAATGCAGGGGCTCTGGGTCTTCGCTTCTAGTTCGTTACTTTTCGAATTTTCTGCTCACTCGCTCGGAAATCCTCAGACTCGAGCTTCAGGTGACGGGGCCCTGCCCCGATAAAGATCGCACCCCAGAAAAAAAAAAAAACTCAGAGAACACAGACAGGTGGCAGGGGCTTCGAGTGCACTGCCGCAAAGGAAGCCCGGCGAAAGATACAGATACAGATATACAGATACAGGTAAAGAAACAGAAACAGAACCAGAAAACAGAAACACTTTTAATAGTTTTGAACCTTTTGTGTGCCTCCGCCTGGGCCGCCACTTAAAATGTGCAACGGAGCGTGCCTTTCTCTTGGGGCACAAAGAGTAATTAACCCATGCTGGCCATTCCTCTCCTTCACTTATGTGTGTGCAAAACATTTAATTGTGCCGATTGCATTGCCACCATATCTGAAATGCCAAAACACACACAAATTAACTCGACTTCGACTTGGACTCCATTCCAGTTTCAGTTCCACTTCCCTGCCAAGATCAAAGTTCTTTCCGCCGCTCTGGTTCTTGACATATTCAAAGCATTTCTACCCATAGTCCGGGGTTATTAAAAGTACGAACTCATCATCATCACCATCATCAACATCATCGTAAAAACACAGAGTCCCTAGTTATATAAGCCACACAGAGCCACAGAGCCACAGAGAGAGATCCACAAATGTCACACTCTAAAAATTAAAGCAGAAAATATAAAACAAAAAAGAAGACCCAGTAAGCCAATTAGTTGCTTCCGTAATTTCTTGGTATTATTTTAATTAGCTCTTTTCGGGCTTACTTTTTGCCTTTTTGGTTTTATTTAAATTACTTTTTAACAGCTTTAAGATTTATTTGCCTATATATGTACCCACAAAACTAAAAGTAAAGCAGAGCCTTAGAGTTTGGATAATTTATGAAGGGAATGCATTTTTTCGTTAGACTGCTGATCGTATAATTTTCCAAGAAATTACGCTATTTGGTGTGGGGCGAAAAGCCAAGTTAGTTTCCAGGAAATTTATAAGCCCGGATGCCTTTTTTATAATTTTATTTTATATATTGTTAAGTTGCCATTTTAATGACAGTGGGAAAATATAAAACATTTCAGAGACAAGCAACAAAATAAACTTGATAATATTTCATAATATTTAAAGTCTGCTATTTCCCTAGAATATTTCCACCTCCTACAAATTGGATCATAAACATTACCTTTCGTGCCATTAGCTTTTTCCATTATTTTCTCTAAGCCTTGTCTTGCATAAATTGTTTTTCCATGCCCAGGCATACACACATATATTTCGTACACAAATCTGAAATATAACCAACTATCAAATAATTCATAACGTTCTTTGCCACACATTCTTTACGCACCTGGAGGTCTTCGTTGGTGAAATGAGGGAAAAACAAAAACAACAACAAAAACACCACAAACAACAGCAATAACAACAAGGAAAAATGCGTTTAAGTCAAGTTTGCCGCGAGCTTCTCGAAAAAGAGTCGCCGCTGGCTTTAAGTGTGTTATGTGTGTTAGGTACAGTAAAAAATATATACAGAGAGAGAGAAATAAATACAAAATAAAATAAATAAATAAATTAAAAAATCATTAAAGAAAATCTTTCTAGGAAAATTTGTATAAAATATTTAAAAGGTTTAAAAAAATGTTTTAAAAGGTGTTTGCCCTTAAGTTTATCCTCATAGCTATGTCATTCATATAAAATTATTTAAATTTTGTTAAATACACAGAAAGAAATATTTTAAAAATAAACTATAAGTATTTTTAGGGGAATGAAAACAAGAAAAGGATTAACAAATATTTGAAAGGCTTTAGATTTATTTCCATGTAGTTATGAAATTTAAATGTTGTCTAGAATTTAAATAATAATTCTTACACTTCATCTAAAATTCCAATTAGTTTATATAATTTATACAGTTCTTTAAAATTCTTCATAATTCTTAGAATTCCTCTTAGACCAGCTCTACTGTAGCTGTGCGTTGGCTTCGTGTGTGGCAGCTGCGATCCGACCTCAGACAGTGACTGCAACTTCCCTCCAACCCCC